>VXBN01014816.1:202425-296410 GCA_013397395.1 Sinosuthora webbiana | reverse complement strand
ATATAAAAGAAAAAAATAAAGAGGGGGGGGGGGGGGGGGGCGTGGCTTACACTTCCCATTCCAAAGCAAACTCCAGCTTTTATCTGGCAGATACCTGTCTTCCCAAACCAAGACAACATGTTACCCATTTTTGACGGGTTATGGAAAATGAGACAAGTGTATATTGAAATGCCCTAAGAAATACAGGAGAGCAGCCAAAGACTGACTCAAAAAAGAGCTGTCTGTAATCCAACCCATATTCACTCCATGGACAATAAGGGGTTGTGACAAAATCCCACGCTCCAGAGGTGAATGGTTCTCTGCAAAACAGTTGTTTCACATCCTTCATAATTAATTTTTTTTGCTAATGTCACTTTTGAGCTTTGGCTGCAAAACTCTGCAGGCTCACATTTTTTCTTACAGGCTCTGTAGTGGTTTGCAGCAGTTCTGCCGGCAGCCCATCAGCACAATCAAAAGGGTTTGCTGTGCTCCAAGGACAACCTCCTTAGTCCGGCTTCGTTGACAAGGTGGCAGGTTTGAGGGAGATAGGACAAAGAAAACTCTGGCAGCTGTTCTGTAATTAGTGCCAGGTCTGGTACTTAGACTGATCCCTGTAAATTTCCTTTTAAGAGTTAATTTTAGTGCTCTAAGCCCATCTACTGATGTTTTAGGTGAACAAGACTTGCCTTTCAAAAAATGAAGTTGCAGAAAGAAGTCAGAGATTCTCTTCACTGCAAGTCAATCAAACTGTAAATAGGGATACTCTTTTTTTCACCAACCTCAATTCAGCAAAACAACCCTTCCCTTGTTTGAGAATCCACTGAAGGGCACAACTGGACAGGAAAGGGGGAGTTATTCCCATACTAGAGTCTGAAATGACAATTTATTTTAATCCTTAAACTTGAAGCACAGGTACCTCTTTTCACATGGAATAATTGTTAATAACAATGAAAATGTGAAATTGACACTTTACAAGAGTTTTGAACAACATAAATTAGAAATATGTATCTAAATAAAAAAATTGTATTAATTTGATTAATATTAACATTAATATAACATTATTTCATGAATTATGCTATTATGCTAGTATGATTTTAATAGCACTTATTTTTATACATACATATAAACATGATGCTGCTTTCCTGGCATAAATCATATTTTTGCATGCAATTTGTTCCATCTTTGTCTCTTATTTGTATGGATCTTAACATTTTGATGTGATCATTTCTTAAGTTTAAAGAGGCCAGCTAATGTGCCTACACAATGAACTAAATTAGAAATAAATTAAATCCTCCACTGCTTGTCCTTCTCACCACTTTCTGCTATATTGTAGTGGCAGCATGAAACTTATTTATCACTGTAAGAAAACATAAGCAGCTATTCAGAATAAAGGCAGCACCCTCCTTACCTTTGTGCAAACACAATTGTTATGCAGTGTAGAACTGAGCTTTCTGCTCTGCAGAGAGGTGAGTGAAATGATAATCCTTTCAAGGTTTCTGCAGAAAAGCAATTGAGGCACAAAGAAAAGGAACATATGCACATTATTTCCTTAGTTTTTATTTTCTCTTTATGAGTACTAGAGATGTTGTAGTGTTAGCACTGCTGGAGCTTTCTTTCACTAAAACCACCTAGCAGAGTTCCTGGTCATTTAGGTAGAGGAGAAATTAAAGGGCAATCATACTTTTTTTGGAAAGAATTACATCCCAGATTGAAAAAATTGAGCCATGAAAAGATAAAATATAAACATTTTCTGATGCTGTCTTGTCGTGTATTATCATGTAAGAAAATTACCAGGTTTTAGTGGCTGGTGACAATGGAGGAAAAGTAAGCGTGTCCTCCTTGAGGTAACCTCTATGACTGAGAGCTAGATTTAAAAATGTTAGTGTCTCTTCTTCGAGTTGCTCCAAAAATTTAAAATTAAGAAACATATCTGAAAGTCACATTCACTATCCCTTATTTAATTCCAGTAGATACATTTAAAAATTGTTTATTGTGAAAAAAACCCTGAAAATATTTGAGCTGAAAATGTTAGTGGATTGATCTTTATTTCTGTGAATGTCAATTATTTATTTACCAGTCTTCACAAAATAACTTTCAGGTTGCAAGTTGTTTTGTCTCAGTAATCTGAATCTGGTTGTGCTGGTTTTTCTCCTTGCTATGTGAAGAAATGACAGGTGACAACACGAGTCCCCTATCCCCTAGGCACACACAAGTGACTTTTCCTCATATTATGTCAGTATGAGGTTTTAGACATTCTTAGTCCACCATATAAATTAAGCAAAAATACTAGGGAATAAACAACATGTAAACACAAGGTTGAACCCAGAATTCATCATCTGAAAGAGTCAAAACTAATGTGATGATATTTAACCTATTGTAACCCACTGTAATGCAACAAGAATGCAATTTCTTTTATTGCATTCTTGACGTTTGAAGGTATTTTGCAATACCATTGAAACTTCTGTTTATAAAATGGTATCTAGACTGCCTATACTAAATGAAAATCAAAACAAGGTGATCTCAACCTATCAAATGTTATGAACTGAAATACAGAAGAACAGTTCTGAGGAATAGCTAGGAAATGTGTTGTACTTTGCTGAAGGCTGTATGCAAAAATAGCAAATGGAATGATGAAAAAAAGAGTAGGATTATCAAAACACGTTTTCTTGCCTGAAGATCCTGAGCTGTGCAAAAATATTTCAAAAGTATGCTTAACCTGTTGAGCAGAAAAAAAACCCCTTTGAGTAAAGCACTTTTGGAACCTTGCTCTGAGCCAGCCATATGAGAGTCAGGGTATCCCTAAGCAGAGAAGTTTTGGGGTGGGGGCTCCGCACCTGACGAAGAATCCACAGGACCATGGCTGGGAGTGAGAGACAGGCATGAGTTGGGAAGGACAAATGGGGCAGGTGGGTGGAGGGGACAGTGCTGGGAACATGGCTCGAGACACCACTGGAAGGAGGAGAATCCCCTGAGAAGCCCTGGCTGGAGCTGGGACACTCTGGGGGACTGTGGCTGTGAGCTTCTCACACAGGGTCAGGGGAATCCCTGAAGGACTGCACCCCATGGGCCCCATGCTGGAGCAGAAGAGCAGTGAGAAACCACAGCAGGGCATTTGGGGTTGTTCAGCCTGGAGAAGAGAAAACTTGGGGAGATTTTATTGAGGCCTGTCAGTGGCTGAAGAGGGTTACAAAAAGGCTGGAGAGGGTCTTTTTGCAAGGGCATGTTGGGATAGGACAAGGAGAAATGTCTTTAAACTGAAAGAGGGCAGGTTTAGATTAGATATTGGGAGGAAATTCTTTACTGTGAGGGTGTTGAGACACTGGAACAGGTTGCCCAGAGCACTTGTGGATGCCCCATCCCTGGGTGCTCAAGGCCAGGCTGGATGGGGCTCTGAGCAACCTGGTCCAGTGGAAGCTGTTCCTGCCCATGACAGGGAGATTGGAACTAGATGATCTTTAAGATCCTTTTCAAGCCAAACCATTCTGTGATTCTACAATGATTCCAGGCGAGAGGAAGAAGGAGCAGCAGGAAATGTCTGTGTAGGGACAGCAGTTTCCTGGGCAACCCACTGTCTCTCCAAAGGCAGAAATGGGACCAGCACCATAGGCTGTGAGAACAAGGGGAGGCAGGAAAAGAGCCATTGGTCTGAAGCTGAAAGCAGAGAAGAGAATGAGAGATTTTTTCCTCAGTGTTTGTTTAATTGTTTTTCTTAATACTTGAATCAGTAATTAAAAATTGATGTTAATTGGCAATAAATTACATTAAGTGCAATCCCCAGGCTGAAACTGCTTTGCCCACAGCAAGTCCTTATCCTGAAACATTTACTTCTGATGGTGCTACTGAGGAGAGGCTTCAGACATGCAAGGAAGAGGAAACGTCTTCAGAAATGATATGGTGGAAGTTCTCAAAGTGTTGGAGGAACACGTCCTTGAAACTATTACAGTACATGGGGTAACCTTTGAGGAGGGCTGCCTGCTGCCAGAGATATTTAGTTTTACATCTTTATTTAAACTACAGTATCAAAATGAATGTAAAATAAACTACTATAATGTCTTGTCCTTTTCTCCACTGAGTACATTTGACAAGGGAAAAGGAATCCACTTATTATCTGTCTGATGAATAAATGTAAAAATAAATCCTTATTATGAAGCTTTCTTATATAGATCTGTTCCAGATATTAAGCCACTATATCTTGCCTCTAAACTGCATTATTCCCCAATGTAAACTGAAATTTTCACGAGGTGGCATTTCCTACTACACATTTAAATTTATGTATATAGTAAGGCACAGAGTGTTCAACATATATCAGTAAAAGCCTTTGATTTATTTTTCCTAGAACTAGGTCACATAAAGCATTCATTTTAGGATGAGGATATATATATACCTATTTCTACTGGCATCTTTGGCTCTGAATGAGAATATAGAGCTGTGTTAAAGAGATATTTGTCAAGCAAAATAATGGCTTATTGTTTTTCTCTGAGTTAAAGGTGATAATTACTCATGGTTTATATGAAGCCATCAGTAATACAGAGCTACTCTGATATTGCTATTCACCCTGTAGGCACCCCTGTAAGTTCACCCCCAACACCTGTTAATATTTTGGAAGTGGTTGATCATCCAGAGAAGAAATGAGTTATGGTGGGAAACAGCCTCCTGTGTCTCAGAGTTCAGAACTTTACTACTGCAGATAGCCACACTAGGTAACATCTTTCCTCCATCTCACTATTCCCCGGGTGAAAACTCCAGTTTTTCTGGAACTCATTATTCTGCCAGAAATTATCTCACTTTGCTGAAGAATAGATCCTTATCTGCACAGAGTTGCTGGATAAATGTTAATGCTCAGTTTATACTCATTAATTCATGCACCTACAGAGACCTTTATTTTGAAGAGCTCCACTTATGGTTTACCTTAAATCATGTACTTAAAAAGCACAAAACAAATATGCATCCAAACTTTATAAAATTGTCTAAAACACCACAATTTTTTTTCAAATTCTCATCTAATAAAGTAGGCTTTTAATTCCCTTAAATAACTTTATAGCCCTTATATTAGTAATTTGTAGCCTGTGTTCATCTTCTTTGAACATTAATATTCACAGTTTTGCAAATGGAGCCAAGGCAGGGCCCTGTTGCTGAAGTATTTCACCTAAACCTCATCATAGGATCACTTTTGCCTTTTTTCTTGCCTGTGTTACAGAAGTAGTAATTTTATGACCAATTAAATCACCAAACGCAAATGTTAGTAAATTTGCAACATGGATTTTTAAGAGTCTAGATTTAATGAAGAGTTAATTCAGCTGTCCTGATTTTATTTTATTTGGTTTTTTTTTTTGGTCCTTTTGGTGCCAGATACAGATGGAACTAGGTGCAGACAACGCTTGGTAGCAAAGCTTACACCAATTATAACTGACTGGCTGATCTCTGTAAGTTACAAATCTGGAGCTTTGCTCTTTGTGGGTTACTATGAGACACAGAGTAAATAATGAGTGGAAGGTAGAGAAGGGGCAATTCATAGGTTTACCTACACTGCATGCTCCAGAAGAGGCACTTTCTCAGAGAGATGCAAACTCAATCACTTTCCTTAATTGACCCTTCAGCCATAAAATAACTTATTTCCAGTTTGTTTCTAGTTGTGTTTGTCTTCCCATCTTACACTGAAGGGTGGAAGCAGGCCTGTTCCTGAGGGCTGTTAACTTTTGCTGGACTTGGGCTCTGCAGCTCAGTCGGGCTGTAAGTCTATTCACCCTGGCACAGAGAAGTCCAAGCAAGTTCTTATATCTCAGAAGAGGCCGCAGTACCTTACAGACATCAATCTCACAGGAATATGTTTGGAGTCTACCCTATAGATAGGCTTGGGTAGATACAGATAGCCTGAAGGATATCTGTAAAGTAGAGGTGGAGCTTGGGTGTCCCATTGACAGCTAAAACCTTTCATATTTGAAGACTCTCAGGATGGACCTCTTGCCATCAAGTGTTATAGTGCTGCTTCAGTGGCAGCAAACAATGAACACAATAAACAGAGCTTTTCAAATGAAATTTACATCCATTTAGGCATGTGATTTTTGGAGGGGGATTGGGAAAGAGAAATTTGAGACAATCATGTGTCATCGCTCCCTTGTAGATGACATATCAGATCTTGGAGCAGAGACTTCAGGACAAAAGGCATAGGTTATTCCTTGTGACCAAAGGAGGTCTGATCATTTTGGCTTCCTTTTTCTCTTCAGTGAAAGGCAAAAGTGAGACTGAACACATCAACTAGTGAGCAACAGAATCCATAAGGAATGAGCCCAAGTTTCCTTTCCAGTGCTCACCAGTTCATGTGCAGCATCATTTTTTGATCTCGGATGTACAGCTACAGAAGAATGATACACAGGGAATGAGACTTTCCAGCAAGTGGTTGAATGTGGCTTCTCTTGAAATTTAAAAGTTTATATTTTTCCTTGTTTATTTTTTGTGTTATGTGCTGCTGCTGATGTTACATCTGAGCAAACACCCTCCTGTCAATTGGCACGTTCTTCACGTTCTTTCCTTTTCCTTGCGAGGTCTGAGCATGGAAAAGTATATCCATCTAGTTCGAGGACCCAAGGGAAACTAAGGGAGCAGACAGCCAGCTTGCTGAGGTGCTCTGTCTCTGTCTTGGCTGCAACAAAGAACCTTTCCTTTGCAAATGAGCACAAAATTTTTTTTATGAGGGAGGTATAATAGTTGGAGGTGGATCAGCGTAGTGAGGGGACTACAAACTATAAATACAAAATGCAGTGATTATAGGTGGGCAGCTCAGTACTGGTTGAATGTTTTGACATTGGATTTTCACATTTTGCTTGGCTCAAATAAAACCTACAAAAATTTGTTGCAGTTTTTGTTATTTTTGCATTTTCTTTATGGCTTAATTACTCTTCATGTCAGAAATAAGATATACAAGCTGAGAACAAAGAAGTTTGAGGTTCTAGAAAGATTTAGGTGTAGTTTGATTTCAATTCAAAATGATGGTTGTTCTGAGAAAATGGTGCTGTTCAGGACTGAGATCTTTCCTAGTCACATTCTGTCCTATGGCAGCATCAAAAATTTGCTTTCATGTTTTTTCTGGATTGCAATATATGACTTAAACAAGCTCTTGAGACCCATTAGAAGGGTGGCCATTATTAAACTCCATTACTATAATACATCCTTTGAAAAGGTCCTAAAGTTTGGAGGTTTGCCTGCAACCACTCTATTAAAATATCATTTAGTGATTAATCCAAATGACACTAAGCAAATGATAGTTTGTGTCTCTTCCACTGATGCCTAGACATTTGTCTGTACTGCTCAAAATTTGAATATTTCTTTCTTCCTTCCCTTTGTAAAGGTTACTCCTTTGCCAGAGAATGTGTTTCTCAGTTATGGACAAACAAAAATCTGAACTAGCTCTGAATACGTTTAAAAGTTACAGACACAACAACCCCCCAAACCTCACTTTGGAAAGACTTTCCATATCAAAAAAGTACAAATCACAAGATTTTGGGAGGTGGAATAGGTCAGAACAATTGCAGATGAAATTCAAAGCATTGCAGAGGACTTTTGAAAGAAGTCAGGAGTTGTAACAGAGAAATAATCTTCTGCCTATTTCTTTCCTATCGCTTAATTGTGCTCCTTGAATTACATGCTCCTTGAATTGCTATATATCCTCACATTGTTTTCTTCTTCCCTAGAATTTTAAAGCTTACATTTCATGGGCACTCAGTGCCCGTGCTCTCTCCTCTGATACTTTTACTGTAATTGTTATGGTGTCAGCTGGTGTCTGAAGCTAATCACTTCAGAGGGCTGAGGTCTTAAAAGTGTGGGTACACACATTCAACATTTATACAGCCTTTTATCAGGATACTGGATTTTTAAATTCACTTGCTGTATCAGTCTAGAAATGAAAGGAATATTATTGTAGGAGCCTTGGCTTTCTTCTTGTGTTGAGATTTTTCAAATGGAAAACAAAGTTACCTTTTAAAACATACCCTTGATAAGAAATGAACTCCAGGTTTGTGCCACTTGAATTATTAAGCCTGACGTGTAACAAATAGAGCAGCTTAAGTTCTCCATGGAAGCAGTTTACTTAAGAAAGAGGACACAAATCAAACCAGTTGCATTTTTAAGTGTGACTGCACCAGTGTGTAAACCTCACCACACTATCATGTTAATGTTTGATAGCCATTAAAGAAAGATGATATAATTTCTTTCTGCTTTGGTCATTTAGAAGGTGTATAGAAGATTTCCTTCCCCTTGCAAGCCTACAATATGCAGTCTTGGATTTTTTTTTTGAATCCAATCTGTCTGTGTCAGAAGCACAGCAGTAAGTCTGCTTCTCTGTATGAGGGAAATTGTTTTCTACTAACTGATGACCTCAGCATAGCAGTTTCTTTTCCAGCACATCAAAGCTCACAGTCAGACTTGCTGCAGCAAGTGCACTTTTGAGTGGCTTTATGACATATAAAGACCCTCTTTGGCATTCATACTGTGCTTTTCTATTGTTTACAAGCCAGTAGTGAATTATTTATGGAAAATGCTGGAGATACGACTCTCCTTTTTTGCTCTTTGTGTATTTTATCTTGGTGAGATTATATGGTGAGATTTTATGTGAAAGCTATTTTGGGGCTTTATGTCCTTTTTACATTTATTTGACAGGTTTTATGGTACCAATTCCTTGATTCCATTTGTTGTTACTGATAAAATCATTCTCTGAAAATGCTTATTAAAAGCAGCATAGCTTTAATTCAGCTGATGATATTTTTCTTTGCTTTTCTGTTTTTGAGTTATTTCAGATGTGATCATACTGAACAAACACATGAATATTCTTAGCAAAGGAGCAGCCATTTTGTTTCTTCAGATAAACTTTAGCTCTTGAATCCCTTTATAGTCTATGGTGAAAAATAGCCATTGAAATTAATCCGACTTCAAGATACTCAGCAGCACTGGAACGTTCACAGTGAAATAGCGAAAAATGTGGCATGATCACATGATTATGAGCATTGGCTAATTGGGTCAAACTGTTTTTGGGGTTGGCATGACTTTTCAGCTTAGAGATGTAAAATTTTGTGTGGGAGGTGTTTTGAATATATATAACATGGGATTTTCAGAAGTGGGTAGGACCATTAAAAATCTGTTCAATTTCATTACAGGAGAGCTGGATTGGCACTGAATGCTTTAGGATATGCTATTTTTAATGTGAGCTGTTCCTCTTGAGGGTTAAGTATTTGTGTTGGCTCCTTCTCGTTTCTCTTCTTTGAGGAAATATGTGATCTTTTGAAATAGATCATGGCTGCCAAATTTTAATCTGAAGGACTCAGCTGAGTTGCCTAAACATTGGCATTTAGTTTTATCTGAGATGCCAGAGGGCATCCCTGACATCTGAACAGGGCTGACAGATTACTGGAGAAAGAAGGGGAATAGATGTACTGCTGGTTTAGCAGCTGAAGGCCAGCCAGAATACCCTAGAACATCTCAAATGGCATTAGCAGTCTGTGCTTAGGATGTGAATCATGCCTTAATTTCCTTTGTGGTTTCCTTCAACTAGCCCAGGTATGATACTAAGAGAAAACAAATTGCAATCAGCTTTGCTAATTACTTTTGCTGTAAAAGGAGCTTAATGGAGACAGGACACTTCCCACTTATTGTCACAGTAGTTTCAGTTTCCAGTTTGACTAATGTCTTCTCTTGTATTTACATGTAGCTTTAAAGATCTCCACATGCAGGGACCTGTTTTATGGAAAGGCATTGGCGCTGGTCTTGGCAACAATACAGATATTCCAAAGCCAGAACATGCTCAACTGTACAGCACTGCATGTGCATTTGTCTCCAGAAGTGGACACCCCCACTCCTGCTTGTTTATTCCTTTTCTACTTACATAGCCCAGCAAACAGGACTTGGTCTTTATCTCAGTAGCCAGGGGCCTGGCATTTTATAAAGACCTAGTGCCTACTTGACTGACATTTTAAAATTTGCTTCTAAATCAAGGCCTTCCCACTCAGTCAACCACCCACAGAATGACATTTCAGAAATAAAAGTGTAACATCTTTGCAGATATGTCCCTGGTTACTGAAGCATCTCTCAGTCTCCAAGATAATTACAGTCTTACCTGTGAGCTATGGTTCTATAGGTGAAGCAGGACCTTGTCTCTCAAAATACCAAAGGCTTTGGAACCTCAAAAAAGCAGATAAATTTTAGTCAGTGACTTTAGGACCTATTTTCTGCCTGAGTTAGGAGTCAATGTAGATACATGATGGAGCTCAAAGCACTGAGGGATAAGTCTTACTGGCTGTCAAGGGAAGTTTTCATGCTTGCTTATACCAAAGTTCTGCATACAGAGCTTCCAACACATTCAGCTGTGTGAGGCAGGTATTGAACAGGAATTGATCCAGTCAAATATTGCAACCAAAATGAAAAAATGACCAACCAGTAAAAAAAAAGCTTAAAGTGAAGAGAAAAATGCTGTGTAGCTAATTATTTCAAAGGAATTTTGAAATTCCAAAAGAATTAAAAAATTTCCTTAGGAAAGCTATTTATTCTTTCCATAATGGGCAAATTTATTCCTTAATTTCAGCCAGTATTTGTCCTATTTGTACTACTACTATTGCTATATACTACGAGTACTACAGTAGCATACTAACTAGAAATATACCTGGTTTAACTCACTTGATTTTGAGTACCTGTATTTTTTTCTTAAACACAGAAAGGCACAGTCAGGCCTATTGTCTTAGAAAATCCCCTTAAGGTTTATCAGTGAAAAGTAGCCCTGTGTCCTTCACTGGAAAGCTGATTGTTTTGTTCAAACCACAGTCTATTGCTTTCCCCTTCCAGATTTCCACTGAAGAGCAGTGATGTTTTATTCTTAGTTCTTTAAATTCAGCAGACAAGCTTCTCACATCTGGTCAATTACCTGTGTCCTACTTGCCCTTTCTATCTAATCCCTCTCTTATATATAAGTCCTTTATGATGTGACAGTTGAACATTAAAAACAATGTGAGGTTAGATCAGAGGCAAGCTGAAAGTAACCCCTGTCTGAATGACAGATGCCTGTGCTGTACTTACATTTTGCTTCTCCAGCACAAATGCCCATGAAGATAATCTTTCATATATGACTTTACAGAAATTTGAGTTAGAATGAAATGTGTTAAGAGAACTTTTAAAAATTAAAAACATTGAAAAACTGAATTCTGCATAAATGAGTTTGGTATTTATTGGCACAGTTTGTTTAAAGCTATAAGATCTTGTAAAATTCTTTTTAGAAATGACTGAACAAACTGTGGATCTGATGCTTGGGCAGTGAAGTGAAAATAAAACACCTTAAATGCCTTGTGCTGATGGATGACATCTTTGTGTTCTGTTTATGAGTGACTTTACTGCTACAATTTTGTGACATTTCAATGTGGGACATTTTTAACCCTATCTGGAGATGAGTTAATTTCTCTTTTTTTCATTGGTCTTTGCTTTCTTCTGTAACTCAGCCTTTAATACTCATAGTAAAAGCAACAAAGACTGTATTCTAACATTTTAGTTTTGATCAATATGTGCTTGGGCTGAGCATAACAATAATGACCAAGAACATGTGTCCATGGAAAAAATATTTCTGGATTTCTAGAAGTTTTTCTGGGGGCCATGGGGTAGACTAAGGCAAAGTCCTGGTTCTGGCCAGGACAGGGTTGATTTTTGCAGAAGTGGGAGGGGCATGGCCAAGACACAGAGGTCATTCTGTGCCACCTCACTGATTTCCTGTGTCAGGGGGAAGGGAGTCTCTTCCAGGAAGAGATTATGTCTCATACATCCCATAAATATGTCTCATATTTATATATAATTACATTGCATTTACTCAGGAAATGTGCTCCTGTGCCTAAGTCACAGATCTCCAGAGATTTGTCTTATTCTTCTCTTTACTGTTTAGTTAATCATAAATGATTTAAATAAGATTTTTCCAAGTTGTGGCCTGAGGATGACTAGTGGATTGAAAAGCTGTGGAAATTGTGGAAATTTCTGGGTTTATTAAATTGTGTTTTCAATAACATTCAATAAAAGTTTGAATTTGAACCATAAAGGGTGCATGACTACCTACAAAAAACAAAGACAGCTAACAATGGCCCACTCCTCATTACCACATTGGAGCATGATATATTCTGTCATTAGTGCAGACAGGGTGAATGAAGACTGCAGGTACTGATTCCCAGTCCCAACTAATTTTCATTCTGGATATTCCAGTTTGCTTGGCTTGCTTGTTCTTTCAAAAGCAGCAGTTTTTCAGGCACACTGCATAATACTGAAGACTAATCTAGCATAGCAGCAACTGAAAATGTTAAAAATATATTTTAATTTTTTTGCCAGCACTAAGTATAAACCTTATGATAAATGAAGAAAGGATATTTATATCTGTGTTTTCAGAGCTCTCAGAGAACAGAGGAAATCTATACATTCAATCTACAGTCCCCAACCCACTGCCATTTCCATGCCCTTAACATGATATTTATTCATTGCAAATTAAAGTCTTATCATTTCTGCCTTCAATTCCTCTGTAATAGCGGAAGCAGTAATCTAAACAGGCTGCTAGATTCCAATGACATATTCATTAGGACTGAATTATTAGTTTAGCACATCCTGAAAATAGGGACTGCTTAGTACTTTTGTGCAGATGTCACTTTGCTGTCGGCACAGGCCAGGAAAGGAATGACTACAAAACAAACTGCTACAGTTCTGTGCATACCAGTTGTTTTGATAACTGTACCCTTTCCTCCTCCAGACAGTATTCCTCTGACAGGGTTTGCCTGGAACAGCAAAGGCATAAGTTGATATTTGGGAATCAAACTAAGAGAAAGAAGGGGATTCAAAACAGTTGGGTGAAATGTGCTCTGAACCTAAGATACATCAGAGAATAAAACCCACTTTCTCCAATATAACTGCTGCTTTAAAATGGTAAAAAAGCCACATAAGTTCACATTGCACCATATGGTGTTGAGTTAAATCTGCTTCATAGTTTTGAATCAAGAACATATGTACCCAATGAAGTGGCAGTTGTTAGAGAAAATATGACTGTTTTGTTAGTAAATAACATTCTAAAGCTGCAAACAGTCCCTATTTTTTTTTTTCTACTGCAGCAGATTATTATGCAGCACAGCTACTACCATGAATGAGCATTTAAAGCCTATTGACTCCTAATCACTTTAGAGGGTGAAGGAACTGGCTTGGTGTGCATGAGAGTCTGCACAAACTTGCTTGTCAGAGGAGATCACATAAATACATTTGGTATACTGCAGGTGGCATTTTAATGTTTCAGTTCCACCTTTTTGAATGAGGAGTGATCAGGCTGTCAATCAGAGTGGAGCAAGAGAAACAGCCCCTTTTTTGTCAGATGCATTTTCCCATTTCCTCCTATATATCTCACATGCGTAAATCAAGACATGATTCTTGCTAAGGGCAGGCTGAACCAGGATACTCAGCCTTTCATGTTTACTTATTCCACTGTGGCAAAACTGTAGCTGTTTTAGCACGGTGCTCTGAACCAGGTAGACAGGTGTTGGTGCTCTGTGCTGGGTGCTGGTGAACCAGTGTGCCCCAGGCACTTGGAAAACTGGTGACTTTGTCAGTACTTGGTGAGCTCTATGGAGGAGTGGGAAAGGGACAGAGAACTGTAGAGGAAAAGACACAGAAAGAGATTTCTGAGGATATAGCAAGGACTCAGACAAGTCTCTGCCTTCTTGTTAACTAGCTTTTACTGTGTCTAGTCCCATTCTGAGTTTGGGAGCAGTAATAGGATATTTTGAGTCCCTGCCAGGATTCACATAAGGAACTGTCCACACTCAAATACTTCACTGGCTTCAGTGCTACTGCTATCTAAAATAGCAACTGCAGTTTCTGAAGAGCAGCGTGTCTGTGTGCTGTCAGGGATGTGACAAAGATTTAGAGAGAAAATCAGTGAGGGGAGCCCAAATAGCACCGTGCCCAGCTGCTGCCAGGCTTGGCCCAGGAGCCATCAGCCCACTTTAGGCCCACTTGCACAAACCCAGAGGAGCACAGAGGCACAATGGCATGTAGGATTGGGCTGAACTGAGGATTCCTTAGGAACCACCACCTGTCTGGGCCTCTCCCAGGGCTGCCCCAGCAGAGCTCAGCTCCAGTGCCCAGGTGTGAAGTCTGTTACCAGGGGAGCAGCCCCCTGAATCACCTTTTGGATGAAGAGGGCTATTGCCTAAGGGCAAGACCCCTCGTGTGATGCAGGGGAAAGGCAATTTGGGTTCTCACAAGATTTGTGGGGAAGAATCAAAGGTGGAAAAAGGGAAATGTTTAGATAATTTGGGGAGAAACAAGAATGGGAAATTTGAAGGGTATGCAACACAAAAGGGCTTGTATATAAATTGTGGGCTGGTCAGCCTGTATGTCTGGCCATGCCCTGTGCCTGGTCAGCAGTCTGTCCTGTCTTCTCATTAAATTCCATTCTGTTTCCTGGGTCAGTGACTCTTTGTTCTGTGTATATACATGTGTGCACGGAGGTGTGAGTGCAGTACCTGGAGCCAGACCATGGGCTGGAGCACCTGGGTGTCCTTGGTGCCGTGGCTGTGGGGAGTGTGGGTGTGTCATCAACACTGAACACCAAGCTGGTGAGCAGTGGAAGAGAAAGGAGGTCCCTAAGGACCAACTATGAGTGCAAGAGTTCCTGAGTATCTCT
Organism: Sinosuthora webbiana; assembly: GCA_013397395.1. Taxonomy (NCBI): domain Eukaryota; kingdom Metazoa; phylum Chordata; class Aves; order Passeriformes; family Sylviidae; genus Sinosuthora; species Sinosuthora webbiana. The sequence goes on along the minus strand of VXBN01014816.1, from coordinate 281,757 downwards.
AAAAGCTGAGGCTCAGGGCACAAGAGGATGGCTGCTGGGACCTGGGAAGTGCCAGCTGTGTGTGTGTGTGTGTTTATATGTGGGCATGATGATTTGCACTAGGAACTGGAGTGGGATCACAGCTTTGGGGTTTCATATGTCCAGGTTCCATAAGGAACCTGAGGAAGCTGAGATCAAGGGAGAGCTACTTGGAAGACTAAGACCAGTCACTCACACACAGAAACACACAGGTGTATATATATATATATATTTTTTTTTTTTTTTTTTTAATGTGTATATAATTGTGCATGTAGGTCTGTCTGTGTGTGTGTGTTCAGTGTGTGTGCATGTCCCTGCTGGGAATACATCTTTAGCCTCACTTTAAATTGAGCCATGGGACATGGGGCAGCCTTACCTCTATCAGGGTTCTGGATCCAACATGATATATTTGAGTATAACATATTCATTCTGTATTATGTTTTTTTAACCTTTTTTTTTTTTTTTTTTTCCCCTCACTCATCACTTATGTTAAGAGCCCAGTGTTGAGCACAACTTTCAAGTGCAGCAAATGTCTTACAGTAGTGCTAGACCTGTATTTTAGTAACACATATCTCTTTCTGAACCCATGCCATTAGATGCAATTATTTAAAGCCCATCCTGCTGGAGCACATGGATGCTGGGATAGACCCATGTGGTACCAAGAAAATTAAACTTTTTCTTATCTCATGAGCCACTGAGCAGGAACAGAGTGCATGGAAATAAGCTCATGACAGCTGTGAGTCTCCACCACTTTTGCTCAGCTCTCCAAGGGGAGGAAGAATGACTGCTTTTTCTCAATTAATTCTGACAAAAGAAAGATTGGACATGTGACAGCTGCCTTGACAAATATCTTGATCATAGTGCTTAATCTTTCCTTGACAGTCTTTACAACCAATGAAACATAACTCCTATCTTTAAGCTTGACAAGATCCTGGAGAGCTCACTAATTGGTAATGTTGAAGCCTAAAATGTTTGAAAAAGTGTTTACAGGTTATTGTGGCATATATCTAAGTACGAAATTCTTTAACACCTCTAAGACACTGTAAGTGTTATTCTGTTCTCTGCTGAGGGCAGTTGCTTTACTGCTGCTTTTGCTGACCTTCCTTTCTCTCATTTTTGCAATGTTTGCTCAGGTCTTGTTTTTATAATTCCCCTCCTGTACTGTAGCATGACTGTGTTTGAATTTACAAGATGATATTTGGTGAGCAGATAATCTCTAACTAACTGGGGTGCTCATCCTAGTCAGCATTTTAGCTTTTAGATGAATAAAGCATGAATTTGCCTTCAAGGTTCTGTGAAATTGTGACTGCAATATTTAAGAAAACATCTTCGGCTTCTTTCACGTCCTTGCCCGCTTTTGCCCAAAAGAGGGCACTCTATACCTGACTTTCTTTCAATTCTTTTTCTTTTTTTTTTCTTTTTTTTTCTTTTCTTATGTTTAATCATTAATTGCACAAAAGACGGTGCCACTTTTTGTTTACAGTTCAAAATACGTGGATCTTCCTTGTTCATCTCTAATGAGAAACATTCACCAAGTAGGGAAAAGAAAAACATTCACTGTAATGTAGTAAATAATGAAGTACTTATTCCTTTTCAGTTGTTCCCCACAAGTGAAAACCAGGAATTTGCTCATGATCTGACCTATAGTGCTAACCAGGAAGCAGTTTCATTGGGGAAGCAGAATTTGGGCTTTCCCATGGTGGAAGCATAAAATAATCCAGTCTTATGCTTTTGTGTGGTACCATGTTTGGCTTCTCTCTCTTGATCTTAGTGCTTCTTGGGACAAATATATCATAGAATCATAGAATATTAAGCTGGAAAATACCTCAAGGATCCTCTGGTCCAACATTTCTCAGCAAAAGAATGGTCTAGAAAGATGGGTAGGCACCATATCTAGCTGAATTTTACAAGAATCCAGTGTTGGGGAATCCTCCACTTCCTTGGGGAGATTATTCCAATGGGTGATAGTTTTCATTGGGAAAATTTTTCTTCTTATGTCCAGTAAAAATCACCCCAGGAGTGACTGGTACCCGTTATCCTTTGCCTTTTCCCTGGGACTCCGTGTAAAAGAGGAAGTTTCCACCTTTGTAGCCACCCTGTGAGTGTGAGAGCATAGTGACAAGGTTTCCCCTAAGCCTTCTTTTCTCAGGGCTGGGCAAACCCAGGTGTCTCAGCCTCTGCTCATACAACAGGCTTGCCCGTCCTCTGGTTGTCTTTGTGGCCTTTCTCCGGACTGTCTCTGCTGTGTCCACATCTTTGTGTACAGCAGGGACCAAAACTGAAGACGTTTTAAAGGCTGTGATCTGATCATTAGGGTGGGCTAAGGATTTCTTTGCCTCTGCTACTGGTGCCATTTTATATTAGGGTTTTACCTCTATCTATTCCTAAACCTCTCTCTGTCTTTCTAACACATCATCTGTATCTGCCACATTATCTGTATCTTTATCCATATTCATGTCAATGTATTTTTTCTTTGAATTGGTTTGAAGACTTGCAGATTAAACTCTTAGAAAGTCAATTAAAGGAAAAAATAAGAAGGACAACTATTTTTATACACAAAAAAAGGGAAGTTCTTTTTACTTATTGCTTAAAAATTGTCAGACCAGAAGCTTAATTCTATGTATTTTTTCTGCTGACTTTGCTGCTTCTGAGCACCAATGCTGTCTTAGTAGCTACTATTGCTCAGTTCTCAGGGTCAGGTTTAACCCACCTCTACATCTCTTCAAGCTTCCTTGATTTCCATTTAATTGTATCTATTTTAAATCAGCTCTGAACAGGTCTGCCGGTTTTCTGTTTGATATTCTGGTAGTCAAATCTCTCCTATGACAAATGCTGGTGAAGCAAACCCACTTCATGTCTTCATGAAAAGAAACCAACTTCTTTGACTTCAGAAATAATATTTGTCAGTAAGAGATCCACATGTATTTATATATGAAGTTATATATACTTTCAAAGAATATTTCAAGAGCTGTAAAACATCTTTTTAGAGCTGCAGACTCCTATCTCTGGCTGCTCAGTTACCTTTGAAAATTGACTACTCATGCTTCAGTTAAAGAATCTTTACTTGCATCTCAGTTGAAGCACTCAAGGCTTGGCAATCTCTTCAAGGAGTGTTTGTTTATACCAAAAGGTGTTACTTCCTCAGCCCAACATTATTTCAGCTAAATAATATGCAAATGGAATAACATGCAAATTCATCACACAGCGTTACCACTCACCATATACTCGGAGATTCTGCCTTTCTCTGTGGTCATAGGTGTCTCCAGATTCCCTCATGGAACATCAGCGTTGGGACAGGAGTGCATTTTTAAACTAAACTTTCTATCCCAAAGTTATACATCCAGAGGGTGGTTGGGCACTGGAAGAGGCTCCCCAGGAAAGGGTCACAGCACCAAGCCTGAGAGTTCAAGAAGTATTTGGACAATGCACTCGGGCACATGGAGTGACTCTTGGGAATGGTCTTGTGAATGGCTGGGATTTGGATTTGATGGTCCTGATGGGTCCTTTTCAACTCAGTTTATTCTGTGATTCTGTGATCATATTTACCTGAATAGTTCTGAAACAAAGTACCTTATACTGGAAAAATTTAGAAACTGATTGAGTTGAGGTATTTTAAGTGCATGTGCACACACACACACACAGGCAGAGATAAACACAAATACATATATATGTATATTTGTACATATTTATACATCTCCCTAGAAAGAAAAATAATCCCAGAAATTGTTCAAGTTTGATTTTTTTTTCAAGGAAGGACTTTTTCTATGAGAAGTAAGTGCTGATTAGATAAGAAAGTAACTGTTTAAAATGGAATATAAGAAACATACAAAATCTGCTCCATGGTGCAGCATAGGACTTTGAAATTCTTTATGACAAGCAAAGATTTATAAAGCATAGAGAAAATGAGTTAGTGATCAAACAAGGTTGTTTTCTCAATTTAAAATTTTTGAGAAAGTGTGAATTGTTACATTCAAATATAGGATATTTAAAATGTAAATGGAAGTATATTCTTAACATAGTTAAGGATAAGGAAAGATATATGAGAGAAAGTGACATCATTTCAAGTGAACACTGTCATTTAATTCTAAAAAATACACTGGTTTATATCCATTTAAATATATATATATGGGCTGTCATGTTGATGTAGGAAAAAGAGGCAGAACCAAACAGATAAAGGAATCATCTTGACACAGCTGTGTGTAACATTCAGGAGTCCTGGAGTTACATTATTTAATAAAAGCATGAAAAGATATCAGTTCAAATCTCTACAGAAGTTTTCAAAAGTAACAAAAAGGCTTTTTGCAATAACACTAAATTCGCTCACCTTGGAGAATGATTCAAACCTTAAGAATGAGAGCACATTTCACTAGGGCACATATTGCTCAAAATTAGTCACATGATAAGTGTGACTGGTTTTCTGAAATGGAACCCTGTAGGAAAATCTCAGCTAGAATTACAACCCATTAGTAATATTAACCCTGTGGTATATATTGTTGGGAAAAGTGGTTTTAATAAATAATATGTTTCTGTTCAAGGGACACAACACTGAAGATAAATGTTCTGAAACAGGGTATTGTGCATGTGAAAATCTTGGAAACTTGAATACTGCTAGAATAATGCAAAAAAAAAAATTTCATTAACTTTTGATCCAGCTGTCTTTTCCTGCTCTTAACGCTGCTTATGGTTTAATACCATCTTACTGCCACTGCCATTAGAAAAAGTTGCCTTACTCTGGATATGCCATTACATGCGGTGTTCAAGCATAGTCCTCTCACAAGTTTTCAGTTAAAATATAATAAACAGAAATATATGTGCCTCTATTTTGTTCAGTCTAATTATATATTGTGACTAAATGTGTAAGAAACAAGAAATCAGGAATACTGTATATTATTTTCACTGTGGGTGATCAAAATATTATTTAGTGGTTCTATAATTATGATGTATTAGGAAAATTCACATTCAAACATTCACCTGAATGGTTAGACTAGTTAGAGTACACTGAGCTATAATAGAAACCATAAAAGAGAACAGTTTAAAACACGCTAGCAGACTTTTCATTGATAATGTATTCAACTAAGTTTGTTGTTAAAAACCCACAGGTGTAAAGCACATTAAAGTGTAATTGCTCTGACAGTTCAAGGCAATTGTTACATATTACATATTAGGGCATATTTTTACTATTTAATTTTCAGATATTTATGCACCTGAGAAACCACATCTAAAACATCATAAAAGAGGAAATGGTAAAAAAGGAGCCATAAACCCAAATGACAGAGAACAAGAGTTACGAGCACAGTTGGTGAGAATTGTAGTAAGTGTATAAATGGACAATGAACCGCTGAATGTTCTCACAAACACATTTTCTACCATAGAAAGAAATCAAAATGCACTTACCCACAGACTGCTGAACACTACTGAGTTTTCACTAATCTCCTGGAACATAAATCACTTGCAAACTTTAAATTGTTAATGTGAATAGAAATGAAAGAAACATTTCTTACAACACAATTTATTTACTTTTCTCAGAAATTATTCATTAGTCTGCAATTGTTTATCTAGTTCTTAAGAAACCTTCACTCAACCTTAATGACATCTCCATCTCCAGTTTGAGTCAAATGAATTAGAAATTGCAAAAATTAACTGGACTGTGAAGCTAGCAAGCTACTACTGTACACTTACATGGGAAAAAATCCCCATGCTTGTACCCTCAAAAAGAGAAGTAGAGACTTCAGAAAGCCTATTAGGGACTAGATTGTGGTTATTGATTTTACATAGAAAGCAATCAAATTCATTGGTAAATCCCCTTCAGAGATAATACTGTTTGAAGAGCAGACAAGTCTAATTGTTAAGACACACTTCTCTTGTCTACCTTTAGCACGTAGCACAACCACATCAGCTGCTTAATTAACGAAGTCTGGCTTAGAGCAAAGTCCAGGGAATTCAAAGACTTCAGTTTTGGTGTGAATCACAAACTGTTCACAGGTTCAGAGAAAAAACACAATCAGTACCATGACCATTCACAAACTCACTGAAAGATTTCAGCCTGCTAGATTGGGATTTACACATTGAAAACATACAGAAGTTCCCAGAGAAACCTGTCTTTTCTGTCTTCCTTTCAGACACAAACAGGTTCTCTTGAAAACCTTGTGGTTGGCAATCATGGATAGACAATGCACATGCGGAAGTGCCCGTGCTGGGGGAGGGGGGGGGCATACCTGACATATGGACTTTTTTTTCAATTGGATCTCAGAAGGTGGAGTGGTATAAATGGACATTTTTCCTTCTGAGGACAAGTGAACAGGAATACAATTCTACCAAAATACATGTATATGCCCTGAAGACTCAGGTGAAGTGCAGTGGGAGTAAAACCAGCTCTCCATTTAGCAGCCGGAATTGAGCTTTCTTTGCATAGCTGAAAGTGATAGAAGAAAAAGTTAATGGAGATTGTCTGTAGCTCAGAGGAAGGATACTCAAGTGTGGTCCCACAGAACAGGCTGTCCTTGCCTATTTCTCACAGCTAGTGTCACATAAAAAGCCTACACAGTCCAGGCAGCAAGACTGAAAATCCCAGTTCTCATAACTTCTTGTTATGAGACCCACTCTTACTTCTGACCAGGACTTACCCCCAGCCATGACTTACCTCATGGGGAATTCATGTTTTCTGTAGATCTGTTAGTGTGTTACCTCTCCTCATACTTCTGTAGCTGAGAATATCTAAGCCCTATGTCTTAAAGCTGGTTGGCTGAATACCAGTTTCTGTAGCCTGTCACTTTCTCACAATTCACAGCATTTTATCCAGTTCTGAAGATTCAAGGGTACACTGGACAAATTGCAAATGTAATTTAAGTCTCAATATTTTCTGCTAGCCCTGCTCTCTAATGATGCCAGTAGTTTTCTGTTCAGTGCCCTTTAGTATAGACACACACCAAGTGCTTCATTGTATGAGGCACTGAAATGAAAAAATCTGTCTTTTAATATCAGCAACAGAGACATGACCAATATAGGAGGAAATGAAGTATTGTTTCTGGAGCACAGCAATTTTTGAAAACTATTCTTGGCCTGCTGATTACTAATTGCTTGTTGACTTCAGAAGTGCTGCAGCAAACTTGTATTGGGAAGCTTTTTTCTTCTTTAAAAAAATATCTTCTTGATTTTACTTTGGCATTTATTGTGAATCAGAATCTCATTGATCTGCTCATGACTTGCATCAGCTTATTCATTGGCTCATTACACCACTGGTTTTGGAGATGCAAATTCATCTTTGTCAGAGGAAAAGGGCACTTGTTTGAATTGATCCAAATGCAAGTAGTAAAAAGCAAGACAGGAAAATAAGATTTCTTTTGTTTTATTGGAAAAGTGTAATGTTCCCTTACTGATAATAAAAATTTAATGAAAAGCAATTAGCAAAAGAAATAATTTTCAATAAAGGCAGTAATGTTCTATTAAGTCATACTTGAACCGTGTTTTATATTCAGTATTAAATGCTATGACAAAGAAATTACAAAAGTTCTGCCAGGCATAATATGATTTATTCACCATGAACATGCAGCACTGACTCCTAGTATCTTTTCTGTGACAAGACTAAAATTAAACTCAGGACTTTCAACAGATAAAAACACCAAAGCACTATCAGCCATGAAGATCTCTGTTGGATCTTAACTCTGATGGTAATTAATATCCTGTGATGGAAGTCATGCTTTATTTCAAGGTTTCATTTGTAAGTGCTGTACAAATTAATAATAAATAGACCTTTCAATTAGTGGTTTATCAGTTTCTACTGCTTTCTGGGCTGATAGACTGTCTATAATCATGTTTTATAGACCTCTATTGATGTGCAGTCACTGTCCATGAAATATTACTGTCTGAAATAAGAAAATAATAGCTATTAATCACATATTGCTCTTTGAGAATACATCCAATACAAAGACATTTGGGGTGATGAGATAACTCCTGCTGCACTGTGCTCTCCTTCAGCAAAATGTCTTTGCCAAAGCTGGCAGCACTGTTTCCCTAAATCTCCTGTTGCAGGCACCCTCAATGCAGTGGTAATCCCTTCTCATTTCAAAAAGTTCATGAAAGGATGAAATAAAAATTTGGTGTCTGTCCAATTGAAGGGGCTTATGTATGTGATTATGATATTAACTCTCTTAGCAATCAAAAACCAGCCCCAAACCTCTATATGTTTTATCACTCCTCTTAGCAATAAAGATTGAGGAGAGTACTAGGATAGTAAATGTCTTTATTTTGGTTTACCCACTACCTAGTATTTTTTTTTTAATTGAGCTCTATGATCAGAGGAATGAAGGAATATTGCCTTCTCTGTTGCTGATTTCCATGGTTTGAGTAGTGCAAGTTTGGAGGGAAGATTTTACTTGCAAACAGTTGATGTCATCTAGGCTTGTCCACTGAAGTTTTTATACATGAACAGATAAAATATAACCAACTATGTTTCTGTGTTTCCAGAGTGATTTTAGGTTATGGAGCAGTAAATCACTTAGTGTTTATGTGATTTTAAGTATCTTTATTTTCTCAGAAATTCTGAGCATAGTCTTATCCCACTTCCAAATTTCTAATTCCTCTCCTGTTTGGGAAATATTTCAAGTGTTATTTGGACTTGCTAATTCTATGTTTAATGTCTTGGAGAAGGAAAGAAGAATGTTAAATGTTAGCTGGCATGAAAGATAACAGTTATTTATCTTGTGTTACTTTGTAAAGATAGGTTAGGAAAATAGGTACTGGTTGGAAAGGTCACAGAGAGCTGGGAAAGAAGTGCCCGGGCTTGCAGAAGAGCAGTGGCGGTGCTGGGAAGGCAGGAGCATATCACTGAGTGTGGTGACATTTTGGCAGTGGAAGGGATGCAGGTGATGAAGATGCTCCTGAGAGCTGGGGTGAGGAGGAACCCGTGGTGTTGGCTTTCTCAGCCCATGTGACAGTCCCCATGCGCTGCTGCTCAGCCAGAGGGATCCCGTGACCGCTGATGGAGACTCACAGTGGAGCTGCAAGGAGAGAATTTTCCATGCCTTTCAAGATGATACAGCAAGCATCTGCTCCTGGTATCTAAGGAAGTGTTAATTACTATCCTGTGTTTTCACTTAAAGCCCAGGCTCTGGGAAGAGGAGTAAGGAGTTCCTGGCTGTGGTGTGAGAAGGAGGGAATAGATTCTGATGGGAGGTTGGTGAGTGCTGCAGGCCTTGGCAGCCTTAAGAAGGATTCTGTTTTTCACCAATAGCAGGTGCTTCTATCACTTGGCTCTTCTACTGATTAGAAAAACTGGACCTAAAATTCCCAGGAAAACTCACACTTTCTTATATCTTCTTGGATATATTGCTTCATTTTAAAATGTCCTGGTGGGTGAGGGAATGCCTTGTCTAATGGAGTGGGACTGTCAGTAAATAAAAATCTAAATTAAATGAGGATCCATGACGGGAAAGGTGAAATGAGAGCTTCTCTAATTGCAAAATAATTTCATTTTGCCACACTAATTATTGAAGTATGAGCTTCATGTAATTATACATGACTGGAAACAGCTCCAGCTTACGCTCACTACGTTTGCCCAATTAAATTTTACAGCATTGTGTTTGGATACAGCCAGTTACACCCATTAATAAAACTGCAGGTGACAATAGACACAAAGGACTTCTGAAAGGAAGGTTAGCATTTCCTCTTTCTTTTCCTCTTTCATTTGGTGCTGTGTCCTGCACATCTGTGCAGAGGAAGGACCGTACAGCACAATTCTGTACTAGACTTGCATCCTCATGTACTCCCAGCCCTTGTGTGTGTAGTCCACTGGGAAGGCCTTGCTGTCAGACAATTTTGCTTAAGTTTGTAACAGAAAAGAGAAGAGGACAGAGACTTTTGGAGAAAGAAAGACTCAAACAAAAAACCAATAGCCTGTAAGACAAACAGAACAAAATAGTAAGCAGAATGACCTGAGAAAATCTCCTTAGATTGAATGTTTCCTAAATCCTTTTCTCTCCTTTATCTGTGCTTCCATCACTTTTCCACTGATTTGAATGGTCTGGAATAACTCCTTTCTACTTCTGAATTTTTTTCATATTAATTTGATGCTAACCTGTTTTTACATTATCTTAGTTTTCTTCAATATTTATCCATTCTGCAAGGTCATTTATGTCAGTTTCTGGCTTATATCCCAGACCTCTTAGATAGTTTTAATGCAACTTTTTTGGTGTGTTTTATCTTTCTGTCCCCTCTGTCACTGGACTCATCCCATGGTCTCAAAAGTGTCACTGACTTCCTCACAAGTCTTTTGGTAGATATACATGCACAGAGAGACACACACACAGAGGTTGAAGAAAAAAAAAAAGGAAAAGTCTGTTACTCTTTTAACCTTGTTCTTTCCTTCTCTTTTCAGAGTTATGAACTCCTTTTATCCCCCCACCTTTTTCTTTTAATATAGTTCTTTTTGATATTTAGCAAGAAAGTTACTTTCTTGACCTTCATTCTTTATCATTGAGGCTGACTGCATAGCATACATGGGTTTCAAAAATACAGTGTTAAATATTAAAATTATTAAAATAATTTTACAAAGAGAAAGTCTTCATTGCACAATTCTTTAGCCCTCAGACCAAAAGCCCAGTGTGTGCCTGATATTCACTTAATTAGCTACAAACTCGGTGAAAGAAATTGATATATTCTGATTCTGTGAATTCTTTGACTGGGTTTTTTTTATTTCCTATGATGTGACATCTTCATATTAAGGACCAATTTTCACAGGTTTCAATCACCAACATGTATTTACACAATTTGCCATCAGTATGACATTACTTGAGGAACCTATAACTATGGGAAATTTTGTCTTGGAAAAGGAGCTGGAGGTGGTTGAGTCAAGTTAATAAGAGGTATAATAAAAGCAATCTGTTCTGTATCATCTTGTCCTTTCCATGAGGTCTGTGCCTACTGTACTGATCTGGCACCTCTTCAACCACGCAGCATTTTAGGTGGTGATTAGAGGCCAAGGTTGTGTCAGAGCCTGTAATCATGATCCTTCAGATTACAACAAAAAGCTTAAGGCTAGAAGAGATAACTTGAGAGGGACAGAGTAAAAAGGTCCTCCAGCTGCTAACCCCAATGAAGAAACTTCATATTCTAGAAATTGTTATATTTTAGGCCCAGCCTATTAAAAACTCTCGCTCACTGAACTCTCTGTGCTGGAGATGTGGGACACAGAGGTGCTCAGGACTTCTAATCATGTGCACCTTCCCATCCACATAGGTGATGTGTGCTCTCTAATTCTGGTTACCAGTGAGATGGTGCGCACAGAGATTCCTGTGCTAGCAAGAACTGTAGGAATTCAGCTATGACTGGGAGAGCTGGAGAGGTGTGGGAGTCATAAGCCAGCACTGCTCCCAAAAAAGCCTCACGGTGTTCACAGGGAGATGTGCTCCAGGGAAGGAACTCCAAGCACAACACCCTGCCAAGAGCATCTTTTGCCTTGGCAGGCAAGTGCAGCCAGTGCACCTGTTCCCTGACCTGCATTCCCACGGGACCTTCCACTTGGCCTTGTTGGCCTTCAGTAGGTTTGCACAGAGCCACCTCTCCAGGCTGTCAGGGTCCCTCTGGCTGGAGGGCACCCCTGCCCTCCAGCATGTCACCACACCACACAGCTTGGTGTCATCAGCAAACCTGATGAGGGTGCTCTTGGTCCCACTCTCCACATCACTGACAAAAATGTTAAAAATTGATGGTCCTAACACTGACCTGTGGGGAACACCACTTGTCATTGGTTTCTATTTGCATATCAAACCTCTGTCACAGCTCTCTGAGTGTGACCATCCATCCGTTCTTCATCCACTGAGTGCTCCACCCAGGGCTCCATCAGATGCATGTCTCTCCAGTTTAGAGACAAGGATGATGTGTGGGACAGTGTCAAATGCTTTGCACAAGTCCAGGTAGATGATGTCAGTTGCTCTTCCCTCATCCACCACTGCTGTCATAGAGGGTCACCAACTTTCTCAGGCAAGATTTTCCCTTAGTGAAGCCATGTTTGCTGTCCTCAATTACCTCTTTATTTTCTGTGTGCCTCAGCATAGTTTCCAGGAGAATCTGCTCCATGACCTTGCCAGGTGTTGAGGTGAGTTATGATTTCATACTTGACATGAAAACAGGGAAGCATGGTTTAATTCCTACTTATGTCCCTTAGTAATAAAATAAAGACATCAATGCTGTAGGTGATAAGAATTAAAAAAAAAATACCCAAAAAACCAAAATCTTTTGCCTGCCAATGTGCTCACAAGCACAGAACTTCCCTGACAGCATTTAAAATAGATCCAGAATGTAATGTAAACTTAGCCCCACCCGTTTAATGGTGTGCTTGCAGAGTACTCCTTATCCATGCTTGCAGAGTACCAAGTGAATGTATAAATAAATACATATTACTATAAAATTTCCTATCAGCCTTGTTTTTTTAGAACTTGGTATGTATATTATCTATAAATAGAAAAAAGTTATTAAGCAAAAAAGGCCATGCATGAAGAAACCTGTGTCACTTTTATGATATCTATAGTCCTAAGACAGGCTTGCTCAAAATGCCCTTTAACTGCTCATTTATGTGATGTCTGTGACAGTAAATGGAACAAAGGAGGACCAGAGTCTTTCATCATGCCTGAGTAAAGCAATATTTTACTCAGCTTATTTTGTGCCATCTACAGCTGACAGAACACTGAAACTGCTTTGTAACATTTGATAGAAATACATTGAGAGACTAAGAGATATCTTACAGCAAGGAGTCCTCCCAGAAATGTGACTTTGTATCCAAAAGTTAAGTGCAGAGCAAGAGTACTAGTTACATTTCTGTTCCAGAAGGACAGAAACAAGGGGCCAGCAAAATTGTAGGTGACTTCAAGGGCCAGATCTCCACGGCTCTCAGCTGGAGTGCCTGTGGAAGGAGTGGCAAGCACAGAAAGAGTCAGAGGAGCTCTGCTTTTAAGCAGAGAGCAGGGCTGCATTTAGCAGTTACTGCTTTTGTTTTTTCAGCTCTGTTTGCCAGACGTTGGCACAGTAAGTTTCCTAAACAAACCTTCACTTTTAGGACCAGGGATCAATTTCCTCAAGTAAAACAAACACTGAGAATCTTGAGGCCTACTGAGTCAATAACTCAGTACTTAAAAAATGGGGCAAAACCTTAGAGGTTGGATTTCAAGCATGGTGTCTGGATAAGGTGGGGAATGTATTTGTGCTACTGCGGTACAAAAGCAGAAGAAAAAAAGTTAAAATTTTGACTGTGTTGTTTCACGCTGCTTTCAATTTCCTGAAAATGAAAGGAGTCCTCTGAATATATTTGGCCACCCGAGGAAACAGGTTCTCCCTTTTCTTTGGTTCTTGGTGTGCCCTCATTTGGACATAGCTGATTGTGACTTTGGAGAGTATTTCACAGGTCCCAGCTGACTCATCCACTGTTTGGCTAAGGCTGATCAGCCTTTTCTGCCATCGTTTTTTATTTCTTTCTGTGCTAGTACCATCTCTAAATGTTAGAAGAACATGGCCCATTACACTTGATTACTAAGAACATCTTGCAGTCTACTTTCAGAAGAAAGCAATGAAAGTTTTACCTTACAAAGCAAGAGCAGGAAATAAAAGGCTGTTAAAAATTAGAGAAACAAAAAAGACAGGAAAAACTGACTCAGTAACATAAGTACTGCACAAAATAGCAAGAACACTGCAATGTCATTTGAAGTTATGTTTTAGACAAGTATGAAGCATTTGCATTTTCAGCCTCAAACATGTAATTTCTTAATCACAGTTTTTATGTGATTACAGCTGCAAAACCCCCAGAGTCTCTGTTTTTAAGTTTTAATTTTTTTTCTTGTTTTCATCTTTTTTTTCCAGCTAACTGCAAATGGATTTGGGGGAATTTTAAAGATGAGAATTTGTGTTTGGCTTTGATCACTAAATTTTTTCATTTTGATTCTTTTCAGGGGTGTGTTAGATAAGAATGCAAAATTACCTGATGAAATGTAGTTTCAGTCAGGTTTTTTTACTTGAAAGGAATGAATCCAAAATTTTAGTCAGTTTTATCAAGAGGAGAGTTGTTTATGATTTCCTGTTCCGCAGCGGAATCTGTCTACGTAAATATTATACATTTTTATTTTCTCTGTATGTTCCTAACTGTGCTTTCCATTTCTAGTTTCTTTGCCTCTCATTCCTCCTCATAAAGTACTAGATTGGTACCAATATGCCTTTTTTCCCAAGTCAAATGGTTAAGTCCTTCAGCAATTAAAAAAGATTTCACTCATTTCAGTGTGCAGACTGTGCTGAGTGGAGGGCTGATAAAGGAAATAAGTGGAGCAGACGTGGAGTATGTATGACTGACTGCTGGCTAGAAAGCAAGAGGGACAGCATTTGAATTCTGCCCAGCTCCCCAAACCCAGCCATATCTTGGTTGCAAAATCTGTGTTTACACTATTATTTTAACTTGGATCTAGAGTGTGTTTTTGAAACAAATCTGATAATGTCTATTTAGTGTGTTTTTGTTCACACATTAAGGACAGGTTCAGAGAAATAGGTTCCTTTCAGACAAAACAGGCCAGATGGTGCACTTGTGTGCTCCTTTTTCTAACACACATCCAGTCTGTGGGCATTGGTTACAGATATTCTGAAGAAGTCCCAGAACAAGCGTAGTGTGAATGTTGGATCCTCAGCATTGTGTCTCTTACTGTGGTTGTTTCTTACATCTTACAACTGCAGATTCAGCCAAAGTCAATACTCAGTGTTCAACAACTTGGTGGGAATCAGAAAGAGAGAAATTCTCAATCATACACATATACACATACACATACATATACATATATAAAACTGCTTTTTTTTTATTATGATAGTAGGCTTAAATTTTAAACCTGGAATTTGGCTCCTGAGTATGATTTTGCCACAGAAGTGAAGCCAAATGAATGAGATGGAGTCAAAGAGTTCCACCTGAAAAACTGGTGCTGTAGAAACTGAGGAATATAATCCAGAAAAAGGATAATTTGAGTTCTTACTAATTTATAGGCTGTGACTGTGAATGCTGTCCAAAGCTTGTTCGAAGTCATCACATTATAGAAGCACAATTTCACCTCTCTGAGAAAATTTTATTCTATATGACTGTTCTCTAACCTTCTACAGGTGAATTTTCTCTAGTATTACACTGTTAGAAACCTTGCTCCAAAGGTTAATTCCAGCTCCACAACACTTTGCAGCTTTATATGTCATGTTCTAATGAATTATAATTCAATTTCTTTGCTTTAAACAAATCCTCTCAGTTGCTCTTCATCTCCTGAAATAGATTCTTCTTGTAGAGAACAGACATAGTGTTGCAATTTCCAGGACAGGGCTGGGATATTTGTACCCAGAGTAAAGTTTGCATAGCTTCCCATGGTTTATCCATGAAAGCATCCAAGGTATTTTCTGGGCTACCCTGCCACAACCAAAGACAGAAGCCCCACAACTGGGGTTGCTGATGGGTTGAGCTGTAAAAAAGTGTCAGAATTTTATTCAGGATGAAGCAAACATGCTAAAAGCTTGCACTAATAAACTGGAAACATATGTTTGCCTAAAGCAGACACAACTTTTGCTCATGCAAAAGTCATGAGTATGTGCAAGGAGTCTCTGAGGTTTTTGAACAGTTTTTAATATGAGATGAAGGAGCTAGGTAATAGACTTTGGCAATGTTGAGAGGAGGAAATGAGAAGAGAGTCCATAATCTTTAGAACTATCACTCTTGAAGTATCTTAAAAGAGAAGAAATGGGAATTGGCTATAACCTGGTCTTGTGTGTTAGCATAGGTACAATTGCAAGCAATATTATTAGCATACAAATTGATATTGTGCAAAAGCAGTCTTTTGTTTGAAGGTAATGGCCACAACACTGCAAAAAAAGAGAAGCTTATGTTCTAATGTAGCAGAGGAAGCAAATAAGCAATTTGCACTGTAAAAACTTGCTGTTCCAGAAATGTGACTGGAAAAATGATCAATTTGTAAGCAATCTTTTTGCTGATTTGGGAAATTTTGTAATACAATTGCTTTGTTCATCAGTCCAACACTGTTTTCTGTTAAGGCACTTGTTCCTCTTGAAGGGTCAGATTTTGACACACTGGCAGAAATGAGAGTATAAGAGGATCAGGATCTAAATACTGCAATTAAGATTTTTTTATTATTATTATTATCTTGAATGACAAAACATTAAGATATATATCCATGGCATAAGGAACATCTGCAGGTCCCCATTTCACTGATGCACAGCCAAAGAAACACCCTCACCCAATAACATGTAACATTACTCATTCAAAAGGCAGAACCTTATGAAAACAAAGTCCTAGTTCTGCAGTTGGGAGCTCTGAGGGTGTCTTTGAAGCACTGAGTTAATCTTTATTAACCCACTAGGGGAGGATCTGTAGGACTTTTCAAAGGCTTGAACATTGGGCATGAGTCTAAATATCTTGCTGAACACAACCTAAATGAGTAGCTAGGCAGTGCTTCTTGATCAAAGCCATTTTGGTGTGTTTTGGTGTTTCCACAGTCAAGCAAAGCAAGACACTGTGCCTTTGCTGGAACTTTACAGTGCAAAGAGAATGCTGCTTTGGGGTGTTTATGAAAAACAGTAGTGCAAGCTCTATTAGGCATCCAGTTAGAGGTAAAAACATAAACTCTGTGTGAAGATTATCTGGGTAATTAAATTACTAAGTAAGCATTATGTCAGGTGGGGGGAGGATATTGTTATTAATGATTATATTAAATTTTGACAGCAGAAGGCAGACAGTTGTCTTTATTGCCCTCCAGATGATTATCTCTTGATAAATTGAATTCCCCTCAGTGGCTTTATTGCAATTTCAGAACAGGCATATTATTAAAAATACTATGTTGTTCTATATTGAAAAAGACAGGCTTCAGCAGGCTGAACAGGACCACCATCAGAGCTGCACAAATCCCATGGATGAGTCTTATCATTGAGTGTTAACCAGGACTTTCCCATAGCCTATTTGCCTCTGGAATGTGAACTTCCAGTGTTCATTTTCAATGTATATTCTGGTGCGTAAACCTTCCTGGAAATTTAGTTAAGTTTAGGAAACTAAAATTACTATGAAGCTAAGAATAGTCATCACCCAACCCTGGTGGCCCACACTGGTCTCTCTTCAAAAACAGTAGTAAATTGGTCTCCCCAGGACAAGCAGGAGGTCCATGAAGCAAAGTGTGCAGCTGTGTAGGGTACAGATTCCAGGGGACAGAGACTGCACCATTATCTACATCTGAGGAGGCAGAACAGACTTTTCCAACCTGACAAGCAGCACATCTCCAGAGCCCTCTGCTCTTGTTGGACACCTGCCCTTGTAGCTGGGAAGATCCTGGTGAATGGAGAAATATTGCAGGGGATAGAGAGGAGGAGGTTTCTTGCAGGGCACAGCAATGTTCAGAGAAAGGTGCCTGCTTTCCTCAGGGCTGATGTAGCTTCAGAGAGGCAGCACAGCTTCTATGGCACAGCCATTTCTCCCTCCCCATCCTGGCTCTGGGAAGTCTCCTTTCTGACTGAGCACTGGGACTGCCGAGTTGTCTCAGGTGCAGATGCCAGCAGGTACATCTCTCGTTGCTGTGCAAAGCTCGGGGTGGGACATCTTGTGCTCTGCTGGGCATTTAACCCTGATACAAAAGACACACCGTTTTTTGGTTTGTTTGTTTGCAAGAATATTGCAGACATTGGTTTTTCTCTCTTCTCACTCAACAGAGAAAAGCAAACCCCAAAACATTTTAATGACATAGGTAAATCTGCTCTTGTGTTATTGGCATGATATATTAATACAGGGGTATTGACTACTTTCTTCCATGTTTAGTTAGTATGGGTATGCAGCTCTGCACACATACAAAAAATAAATCTGAAAAAAAAGGCTACTATTTTAGTTTTAATTTATACTCAAAGACAAGAGGTATGGTTTCTCTGCAATAGTTACATTTCAGCTATTTGAAGCCAGCTGAGCACCAGCTGTGTGCCCACAGCCTCTCAAGGGTGTGATTATTTAATGATAAAACTAATTTTCCTCAGTGCTCATGATTACCATTGCAAAAATTATTTTAACATAAACTGAAGTGGTGAATTTTTAAGCTGTCAGAAGGCAGGGTTAGTTACTCAGAATATTGAGCAGCTTTTTCAGTGGAACTGTGGAAAGTCCCATAAAATAACACTGCCTGTCAAAATCTAGGCTGAAGTATAGAGTCCAATTTATCTTAGAGTGGCAAATAGTTTGCCCAGCTGAAAAAGAAAAATTTCTACTATGCCACTAACATAATAATTTTTAGTTGTATTTTCTTTAAAGACAACAGCTATTCCAGGTTGAATGGGCTTTATAAGCATTATATTCAGCGTCCTCTGATGCCAGGGCACTGCACTGGGGAGAACTTTCTCTTTGCTGATGTTCAGAATGAGCCAGACATGGTCCTTTGGATCACAGAATTATAGAATTGTTTGTGTTGGAAGAGACCTGTAAGCCCATGGAGTCCAACTGTGCATGAAGATCAAGGCTGAGGGATATGTAGAGACCCTGAATAGGACCCTAGAAAATGAGATGAAATTTTGAGGCATACAAAAAAGACGTTGTGATGACTCTTATGAGAAATAAGGCACACTCATTTTAAGGAAAGCATTTGCATAAATCGTTAAGTTTATACTTTTCCTGCTTTCCCAAGTAGATGCATTCTCCCCACGGAAAGGGCTACCAAGGACCATCCTGTCTTCAGTATTTGGAAAGGCAAAGGAATGAATGACATCTAATTTCTTATTCTTCTCCTGTCAAACTAGATGCTATACACTAAAAAAGGAGAAAAGAAAAAGCACATTTTTAACTTCATGCGATTGTTAAGGTAGACCCAAAAAATACTTTTAGGCTGAACCTTTCCAAAAAAGGAAAACTATAAAAAACTTTCATTTCTAGTTGCATCCAGAACTTGTAGATCTTGATACATTAATGTTTTTTACATTTCTCTGAATTTTAAAAAATATTGTTAATTTTTCTTTGATTTTTCATTTTTCATATGACACCTGATACAGTTGCCAAATTTAAAAAGAGATAATCTAGTTTAAAACATATTTTGGTTTACAAATAAAATATTTTTTTCTTATTAAAGTAAAATATTTGATTTTGAAGCATTTACATTTTTCATATTAAAATACGCTTTATTTATGCCTCTCTAAAAGTTTAATATTTGGATAAGATTATTAGTGGTTAGAAAAAACTCCAAACCCTCTAATTTTTGTGTTCATTAGTAAAATCCACCAATGGATTCCAATTGGTGAAGACAACATAAGCCTAGAAAAACCACCAGTAGTCATAAGAATGGGTTTTCTCTGGAGGATTTCAACACCCTCTGTTTGGGAGACCTTGCCAGATGGCAGCTGATAGCAGAGCAAATTTTTAAGGACAAAGTGGTACCAGCATTTGCTGTCTGATAGTTGCCCAAAAAATGCAGGATTAAAATTTCTATATTTTTAGGGGTACTGCACTGAAAGAAGCAGCCATCTTAAAATTAAAACTAAAGGGTAGAGTATGGGGTATAAAGACTATATCTGAGGGTTATTATTACCATGAGTTATTATGTAAATGATTCCCCTTGCTCACAAATACACACATGCTTTTTTTTTCATCCTGATTTAAAACATAATTGCAGTCCTTGACAGATTACCATTGAATTTTTTTCTCATAGAACAAATTAAAATATTGAAAGTAGAAAAGGATAGAATGGAACATTATGTCCTATTATACTAATCAAATGTACTAAAACTAACCCCTCCACCCCAAAACCATCTCCTGCTGCCATCCACTGCATCAAGATGGGTAATGAATGAACAAATCTACTTGGCACTTTACAAAATGAGGTCATGATAAGAGCATGAAAAAATGAAATCAAAGCCCTTTATAGCTGGCAGGATTCTGTCTTTGTGGCAATGAGTTTAAATCAGGGCAGCAAGATCATCAATGTGCTTACAATTCCTCACAAGAGCAAATTATAATTTTCTGTTTCCTGACTGTTCTTTGCAACTGTTGTTCAAGTTTGTTAAAAATACTTCACCTTTTCCCACAGGACCCAATAGCAGGATTTGACTGGAAAGAGAGACCTATCATTTGTCAGGAGGGTAAGTCCAAGGAAAGCTGTGGAAGAGGATGCACTGCATGTCACTTCAGAGGCAGGAAATCCCCCTGTGCCCAGTGGTCGAAGGACAGGGGCAGCAGAAGGAGGCAAAATGGAGCATCATCCACCCCTGACTTGGAGCATCCATGATTAGGACCTCTGTAAGCCTTGCTTCCCCTCCACAGCCTTTCTTGTGGGATCCCTTCTGCAGTTATATTTAAATCAGGCTGTAACAAAAGGATGCTGGCAAAGGTCCTTTAATACTGAGAAATAACCAGGGAATGAGTTATTATTATTATTAACTCACCATCTTCAGAGGGGCTTTTTTAATGTACTTTAGCAATTTAATTACTGTGACAGTTAGTCAATGCAATAGAGCCCTTGTGTAAATGAGGAGGAGCTCTTTTTCCTTAGAAATTAACATTGAAGTATTTCTCTTCATTTAGGGATGAATGAACTTGAGCAACCCCAAGCTCTTCGTGCACTGAGTTTTTCAGGAGGTGAGTTCCAATCCAGTTCTGAGTACAGTCTTGGTTTAGTAGACACACTAAACAGATCTGAATAAATTAATAATTGACTTTGAATTTGAATTGGTTGGAAAAGATTTCCTGACACGCGACTGGGTATGCCTGACTTTAAATTGTGATAGACACTGCTCAATAACATATGGTACATTTTGTAGACAGTGGCTTCCTGTAGCAATTCCCCTCCTGAACACTTGTGCTTTAAAGAATTCCAGATTACTGAAAGGTCTCCCAGGAACTAATCTCTATTTCCTATCACTTTCCTTTACACACCAATGGAAGGACATATTTAGCACACTAATCTTTGCATCATACAGCATTTGCTTAGGTCAGTGGTTTCTTTTGGTATCACATCCTGGACTTGCTCCTCTGTGCTCAGTACACTTTAGTGCCCTGTCAACTTTCAAACTACTTGAAAATGCACTTCAGATGTGAAAACTAATTTTGCATAAAGAAAAGACATGAGCTAATCTACCAACCTGAAAGGATCTTGTGAAGAATAATTTCAGACTTTTGCATACATTGAAGCATTAAGGAAGATGTTCTTCAGTCATTTAAGGTGCATACACATTTTCAAGACTGGTTTCTAAAAATGTGACTACTCAACACATTATATCCTCTCAACTTGTAGTCTGAGTAATTCAGGTATGATTCTATTTCAGGTAACAATGAAGGGAAGAAAATGCTAATAGAGGTAAAAAGAACAGATGTAACACTGTCCTCATGGTGATGTATTTTTGACTGTGGCAAGGAGAGAAGTGCTGGCCTGTTTTTTACAAACTAAAATTTAAATTTGTATTTAGAATTTGGCAAGAGAATTTTAGTTATGGTAAAGATCGATTTTTATCTCACTAATGATTTGAGAAACTGGCTTTTTTTGCAACTGCTTGTCATCTAAGATGGTGAAATGGGGTTCAGTTGCCTTAACACAGACCATTTTTACTAATTTACGCTTTCAAGAGGTGTTCTCACCTGCCTCCACCAAAAGGATGCAAGTTCCTCCTGGCTCCCAGGTTATATCTGCCAACATGCATAGAAGCCTCAGATACCTGGAGGGATCCAGAATGACACTGACTGTGCTGAGGCAGCTGAAACCCATTTTAGCTGGCTTTAAAATTCTAATTTGAAGTTACTTTTACATATTTGCAAAAGCTATTGATTTTTCCTGAGCGGTTCAATATGGGCATTCAATTTATTGCTTTATATCTGGAAACTGTTACTTGTGCCTTGAAACTGACCTCTAATATGGATATTTTCCCTGCTTTATAATTTAACATTAAACATTATTAAATTCACTGTAACCCAGAAGTGACATGCAATTTTGGGGTGTTGGTTAAAGTAAGAATTATCTAATCAGGACTCAAAAACTCCACAAGGTGTCATTGGTGGTTTATTATAAATTCCTGGTTTGTCAGCTATGTAAATATTCTATTGATTAGTTCCTAATAAACTGTCTTACAAATATATAATTTTTAAAAAGCATAAACAATAAACATGATTTAGACTAATAGTCAGGTTCCACTGTGCTGGCTGTTTGGGAATCATGACACATCTGCATGAACTACAAATACTCAGCTCTGTGCTGACTGCAGAATTAGTAACTAATATAAAATTAAAAGTTTGCAGTTGACATGGTTTTTAGCTAGCTTAAGCTAAATACTGACTTTTTGGAAGTTTTTGCATTAATGAAATTAAAATGCCTCCTCTGTATGGGAAAAAAAACTTGGGAAGAATTGCGAACACAGTAAAATGAAAATTCTCTTTTGAGAATTTTGTGCTCAGACAGTATGGAGATGGGTAGCAGCATAAAATCTTAAAACAAATTTGAACAAATGTTCAAATATTCCCCCAGCACACATTTACAGTATTTGCAGCAAGTCATCCATTTCCTACCGAATGCTGTGTTCTGGAAACCAAGCAAAAAAACAATAGTGGAGAGGCTAATTAATCATAAATGAGTCTCATACTAGAGTGTTTTTATTAGCTCTAAAAGACCACAGTAACAGCTCCACCCTATGTATACAATAAGAATATGAAATGTTAATGGATTTACTGGGCTTTTTTTACTGATTTGCTGTTTTATACTATAGGAAAGACAGTGTGTGACCTTTTCAGAGCCCCCTTACATACACCGACCACACTGACAAACCTCTGAAGAGGTGTAATTTTGGTAGACAACATAATTTTCATTTTGCTTCCTGTAAAGTGAATACCATGCAGATACCCTGTATTTTATCAAAATACTAGCAAAACACAAAAATAGTTATTGATGAGCATAAGGGAATAATTTTGATATTTCCACGTAATGGTCTTGGACAGTAGTTTGCCAGGCTATCACAAGCAGATTGAACTGCACAGAAACATAGTCTTAGTATTTATTGTACTACTAATGTCTAATGATAAAATGATTTGGTTTTTTGAAGAGGTTATAAATGCGCATGTGTAGACCTACTAAGAATTCTGTACTGACTTGCAGTTTTTCTGTCCTTGAAAAATAGGTGTGCATGAGTACCTGAAGTATCTGAACATTTGAGATCTTTATTATGGTATTTAGGTTATTTAAAAAAGCAAAAAAGACATGCAGATCATCTCTCTCCTGTGAAAGGAATTCATATGACAATGAGCAGGATGCAGAAGGAAGCCAACTTGGATTTTCTGATTGTTTGAGAATTGCTTCAAGAAATAACTCAGTTCAGGAATATCTAGTAAGTAAATGTTACACTACCTGAATCAGAATCGTTTAATGCTGGTCCATATTTTGATTATTAGGAAGGATCAATTTGCACTATTTCAGGCAGTGCTGTGCCAAGGCACACTTGCTGCTATTTCTCCGGTTTTGGGTGTGAAAGTAAGAGTGAAACAATTAGGCTGGTGGAATAAGCCTATGAAGGATGGAAACCAGGGGATGAGTCAGGAAAATTGAGCAAAAAAGGTGGCTGTAGTGTCAGTAGAAGGGTATTTCTGGGAAGGTTAATTTACATGGAAAAATACTTCCATTTATAGTGCAAATTAGAAAGAGTATAGCTGAAAAAAAATACTGCTGTTAAAAACTAATTATAAATGAGCTTCAGTGGAAAATTTATATGCCTGTTTGGGAAGGATCTCTGGCTTTTGCCTGGGAGTACGGAATGATGATTAGAATAAAAGGTATTCCTGCAGTGGGGCCAAATACACTACAAAGACTGTACTGCACAAGCCCCAGGCTTCCATAGTGGGAAACCCTTAAGCATCAGCTCGTATTTTCCAATTAGGACTGAAAAATGTTCCTTTATGTGTGGCAAAGATATAGTCAGTCATTTATTCCTCCCGGATGCATATGAGCAGAAGCCACCACTAAAGTTATGTGTGTGTATATATATAAATATATAAACATCGTAGTTCTTTGCTATGATTGAACTTATATCATGCTATCTTTTTATTTAAGCCCCCCCATCCCCAAACTACTTAGGATTCATTATAGTATAGCCTGAGTTTAGCCTATGCAAAATGGTTGCCTGCTGAGTAACAAAGAAGAGTTATGAAGAAACAACGGAAAAAATAATCTTAGTAAACTATCCATAGCATGTCATGCCTAGCTTGGATCATAAAAGATTTAACCAAAGGCTGGAGCAGAGCTGCCCCAGCTCCTGCACTGTGTGAGTCCCAGCTGAAGTCTGTCACACAGTATCTGGGATCAGTGCCCAAGTACATGAATATGAGAGCAGTGTTTACTCTCGTACCTTATCTGAGCTTCTGGACAAAAAAAAATTATAGTATTTTACATTATGTAAGATAATTTAAACAATGTTTTACATAATTGACCCTGGACACACTTCTGTCTTGTTTCTTGGATGATCTTCATGATGATCCCTGGATGCTCTTTGCTTTCCAGTGCCATGATGAAAATGGTAATGTGTGACAGACTAGGTATGAAAGAGTGATCCCTCTGGAGGCTATGGTACTTTACAATCACAGGAATAATAAAACCCATTCCTGACCATCAGCTTTTAAAGGTGGAATAACTGATTATGTAATTTTAACAAAATGCCTTTTACAAGGCTCAAAAGGTACTGTGTTGACCTTGGATTTTCTTAAATTTTTTTTTCACATGGTGGTTCTTGACCCTCTGAACAGTAAAGGCTGGAGCCTCTTCAGGAGAGTAGGACATTCCTTCTTGTCTTATTTTCACAGTAGGAATATTGTCTGTAAATGTGACAAGATTGATGACTCAGACATTAGTGTTGGTAATAACACAGTTAAAGAATAAACTAGAGGGAAGAAAAGGAGCAATAGATGGTAATACAAGATGATCTCTAACAGGTTGGCTAAAATAAGATGTGCCTAAGTTCTATGCCTTTTCTAGCCTTGATGGTCTTTAAATGTCTCTGTGTCAGCTCTGAAGTCAATTGTCCTAGAAGAGGGAGCAGACTCTGGTGACAGTGGGAGATTGCTGCTGCACACTCACCCAGGACAGCTCATTGTCTGCTGACAGCCTGTTTCACATGTGGTTTATAAATGAACCCTCAAAGCCCTGATGTTTGGAAATCCAGTTGAAAATTAATATTTCATCCAAACCCCTAAACCAGATGGTAGTTGGCCAGTACTGCTGTTTGGAGCATTTCAGTGTGTAAATAGCTGGCCAGTTTCTTTTGCTGAGGGTCCTCTTCTGATTCAATAAGCTGTAATCCTCTTTTTAATGTTTGGACAAATCATTCACCAAAGTCATGGCAGGAGGCTGTGATTAAATGTGCAGTTCGACACAACTCCTAGAATTCCTAAAATACCTGGCTGAAGCTAGAGTCTGATACACACCAGAAGCTGTGGGAAACAAAAATGTATTTTCTAGTCTCAGTGACAGGAACTAAATTAGAGCTCAGAAGCCAAACACCTTTGCTGGAAATAGTCTGATACCTGCTGATGCCAGTAATTGCAGCTACTCTGCTAAAATAAGCCAAAATGATCATTGTCACTGGCAATCTGCTCTGAGATAGCAGCTATTGCAAGCCAAGGTCTTGATACCAAGGTACCATGTACTGATTCACAAGATGACATGCACAATTTCTCTGGAGACTCCAAGCAGATATCAGACACCTGGCATGTCCTCCCCATGTTACATCTGCAGGAAGCCATTTCCTTGCTTTCTTTCTGTGATGGACTACTTTCTTTATGGGTTTGGGCCATACTCTACATTCTTTGGCTGTGCAGCAGTTTGGAGACCAGTGTTTTGTTCTAAAACATGGTTCTTTGCCAGATTTTTCACTTTAATTGTACACAATTTGTTTTAGTACAGAAAAACAGAGGGTTGAGCTGCTTTGAGCTGGCAATGTTGATAAAAATCTGGAAGAGTCTTTTACCTCATTAAAAAGGGACTTGGAGACATGTTATTCTTATCTTCAGTTTAACAGTTCAGACTTCGGATGGTGTGTGCACTTAAAAATAAATAACTTTGGAATAATAGAGAAGGTGATTAGATTTTTTGAGACAATGAATGCATTCTAGCTCTGCAGTAATTTCAGTTTGCTCAAGGAACAAAGGCTAATATAAGTAATACTTGAATTTTTTCAGCAGCATGTCTCATGCTGCAGCATGCCAGGAGAAAAAGAAAAGCCCATGCACAATGCACCAGATGTACAGAACTGTGTGTACAGTGAATAAATCTTCAAGACAGGCTGCAGAAATGTATTTTTCTTCATCCCTTATGTGCTTGAGAAGAGTGCCTTTTAGGCAGAACTCTGAGAAGGATGAATATATATTATCCTCAGCCTGAAATGGTTGTGTGGCTGTGTTCACCCTCCGTGAGCTCCTCAGTTGTGCCCATGCTCAGTCCTGGAGGTGATGCTGCTGCCTAACCTGCAAGGCTGCAGCTGCTGCTTCCTCCTGAGGACACCCCTTTCTCATGTTATTCATGGGATTTCTAAACAATGTAATTTGCCACTACATAGCTGCTTAACTGCAAATAACCCAGTGTTAAAGAGTTCTGATCGTTTTTAATGTTGTGTGGGGAGAGAAAGGAGACTTTACAAACGCTGCTGGTATGAGGGTTCACTTGTCACTGAGGAACCACAGCTGTGTCACTTACAACCATTAGGAACTGAAACCATGCTCTGGTGGCAGTCAATAACATCAGAATAAGACAAGAATAAATACCTGTTGCCTTATCCTCTGATTTGTTGCTTACTATTGTATTTTTTCAATTAATTCTAGAGATTATGGTCTGCCTAGACATTACTTTGTGTTAGTTTTTTGTAAAACAGCACACAGTGTGGAATTTATTCTGGAAGAAACTTCTTAAACATGGATAGAATGTGGCACCTTTATACTGACTGCCTTTCATTATTCAAGACAGGAATGCTGTATTGTGTCGGTGTGTTTTAAAAGAAAAAAGAAGTTTTTTACATGCCTGTTTTTTAAATATTTAATATGGAATTTGAGTAGTGATTCATATGGCATTAACTACTCTGAAATATATACTGTTACTCACTATGTATTTGTCCTCTTTGATATTAAAAGCTATGAATATATAGAGCAGTCAAGATGAATCCTACTTATTGCTCACTTACACACATGCAAATCCATCGAGCTCAAGATCTACTATGAGCAGCTGACAGCTGGTAAAAATAACTCTCAGTTAAGGCTGTGTGTGCTTACCTGCCTGCAAAACTTCTGTAAAACTTTATGCTGAACCTTGTGATTCCACAAAGATATTTTTCAATAATGAAACAGAAGATGAAATGTTTGAAAAGAATCAGCTCTTGCTGGCACAGGGCAAAGATGCATGCATTAAAATGGTAAAGAAACCTGGTCTTAAGTCTTTAAGTTTACCTAACTTCTGAAAAATTTACCTAGCAGTGGGAATCCTGGATGTTTATAAATACAACAGCGACATTTTTAAGACTGTTGTGAAATGTTTCCTTCATGTAGAAAGAAGCTATTTTGTGTTCTGATTCTATTCACCTCTCTGCCCTTGTCTGTGGTTCAGCTCATGGGGAACCAACAACCTGTGATACACCTGCAGACCGCATTATTTTCTTCATGTAGTCCCTACCCAGCCACAACTTTGCTGCAGTTTTATTGGGTAACATTTGGTCACTCATTCATTTTGACAGATACACTTCAAAGTTCAGTTCAAATTTCAGCAACAAAAAACCTCCTCATCCAAGTTACAGCTCATTATTAGTGACTGTTTATGTTATCTCAGGGCTTGCTAGACAAAGAAACTGCAAACACTACACTGAGCATTGGATTAATCAGTGTTTAATCTTATGCAGAATAA
Organism: Sinosuthora webbiana; assembly: GCA_013397395.1. Classification (NCBI taxonomy): domain Eukaryota; kingdom Metazoa; phylum Chordata; class Aves; order Passeriformes; family Sylviidae; genus Sinosuthora; species Sinosuthora webbiana. The sequence goes on along the minus strand of VXBN01014816.1, from coordinate 253,858 downwards.
GGCCTGGTAGTTGTGGCTGTAGTGTTGCCCATGAGTCAAAACACATCAAAGTAATCTTAAAATTAAGTGGCCTTAGCCTTTTTAAAAGTGCTTTTATATATGATTAGGATAATTTACATCAGAGGATTATATTCCCTCTTTGGGAAAGGTTTGCAGACAGAGCTGGAGGCAGTGGAGGGACTGTGCCAGAGGATGCTTAGACGAGCTGGCCTGAGTGCCAGTTCTTGTTTGTCCCCGGTAAAAGCTTGCACTTTTTGGATTACAAACTTATCCAAGTGCCTGGGCAGAGGGGTGGATAAGCTGTGTGTGTGGTGGCTTGCTTGCAACCTTCTTCCACTTACACTGTTTTATAACCATGTTAGGCCATGCTGACATCAAACACTTTTGATGGAATGAATTTTGTAAAGATGGTAGATTTAATTCCGGACATATAAATGAGATTTTTATGCATAGAGGGCATATGAAATGCATAAAAATGCATTTCAATCACTAACAATCTCTGAGAATATGGTTTAGAAAACTCACGGGTGCCAGCCAGAGGAAACGTGAATTTTGTATTAATTTTATAGAAAACATGATAAGATGGAAATGGAAATCTGCATTGGCCAGCCAGCTTCCAGAGGCATTGTATTTTCTTGCCCTTTAAGAAATGTGTGGGAGAGAAACATTTTCATGGATCTTATAGTGCAGCACTTGGCACTTGTAATAACGATGAAGTGGATAAAGGTGTACCAGCATTTAATGGAGTGACTGTTTCAGGCAGCTCTGCTTCTGTATTTGAAGAATTCAGCGGTACCAGGAGAATCCTGGCTGCCTTAAGCCCAGAGAAACCTTTCTCTGGGTCCTCTGTGCCAGAAGGCTTAAACTAGCAAGGAGTGATAGTGCTTTGCCCTCTTGAGCTTCTTAAGGTTTCACGGTTGCAGAGGCAAAGTGACTTACAGCTCTCCTATAGCCTTTAAACATTTTTATGCATATAAAATTTGAAATGCTGAAGTGCTAAATTGGCTGAGCTCTAAGCCAGTTTACCTCTACATGCATAATAGTTTAAGCAGCTGAACACAGTTAGAGGTTCCTGTTGAGAACAAAGTACCTGCAAAACTTCTGTGGCAGGTAGATTTCCTGGGCTCTGCTTCACAGCTTGCTGGCCATAACCTGTAGCCTGACATAAATGCAAAGACACTGTGGCTCCACCAGGAGAGATAAAAAAATCTGCTGGTATGAAGGCTATTGTATGTTTAATTTGATTTAGAACTCACTTCTCTAGATATCTGCTATCTATATATCAATGTGGGTATCTAAATAACTTTGTGAGTCAGGGGAGAGGGCTCCTCACAATTTGCCCTTGAAAGGTAAGGCAATATTGAGCTTGCTGTGACTGGAAAAAAATATGTTTTAAACAACTGGAGCTATGAAATAAATTCTGTCTCTCAGTTACACCAGTATTTATTCACTCAGGAATCAACATAGGGCAGCTTGGTAGTCACAAGTGCAGAAGGAGGAAGATGGGCTTCCTGAGCAGCAGAATGAATACTGAACAAGAAATTTGAAAGCAAAAGAGAATATTTCTAAGTTTATTACCACCACCTTCATGATCAACAAGAGTAAATGTGCAGCTTACAACTCTTTCCTTTCTTATGCAGAGAAGGGTCACTCTGTCTGATGGCACTGGCAATGCAGCAGCCATAGTTAGATTAGTCCAAGTGGGGGGCTTTGCTTGTTTGTGTGTTTTGTTTTGTTTGCTTTTTCAGTTTACACAGAGTGAAGTTAAGTAATTAAATGCTAGGTTTGTACAGGTACTTTTCTGACAATGTTCATGAAAATGCTCAGATTTTTCCATATGACAAGCCTTCAAGAGATCCAGGAAAAACTTAGAAAGCAAGAAGAGTGACAAGTATTTTTTTTTCCAAGCAAGGAATGGTGAGTCTACAGCTCTGCTTTTTGAAATGTATTCTGCTGAATTATGGACAAGATGAACCTTATTCAGCTTTCAGACATAAAACTGCATTGTATGGTTGACTCTATTCTTTGCTGCTATGCTTTCAATTTTCACATTCAAAATCATACATGAACTAATTTTTAGGACTGAAATACATACTATGGAATTCCCTTTAGTCTCACAGGCATTTGGTCCTTGAGATCACAAACTCAACCAGGCTGCCACCAACCCTGTCTCCTTTAATGAGCTCATCCATAACCATTGGATAATTCAACATGTAATATGAATTTATTAAAAGTTCATCAAGAAAGTTCAGGATCCAGATTTAGTTCTCTGTTTTTTACAATAGATGACTAATATTTCTCAAAAGCTAAGCCCAGAAACTATCTCCAGTGTCCTTCAGGGATCTAATATATAAAAAGAATTTGTGCTCTTCTAAAAGTATTATGAATCAACATTTCCATTCACTGACAAAATATTCAGCTCCTTAAGACAGGTGAATTTCAAAGGACAAGCAGGAGGCCTGTGATGCTGCTGTGGAGCTCCAGGTGTATCACTACCACATTTTGAGACCATGTGCAAGTCATACATGGTCCCACTCACCCATTGTCCAACACCTTGGTCAGAAATTTTAGGCAAATGTTAGTATTCATAGCAATACTTTTGCACCACTTCATTTCAAACACAGGTGCTATTCTCAGCTTGTCAAAATACCAGTAAAATAAATGAACCAGTATGAGGGAAAGTTTTAACTCAGCTCAACTTCTTAAGTGTGGTTAACATATTCTTCAGACACAAATGGTGCAAATAAGCAAATGGCCTTTCAATTAAGAAATACATTTGCTCTTTTATTTGTGCTAATTTGTTTTGAGCTAATATTGAGAGAAGACAAGGATGATGTTATGAGTTTATGGTTAATGAATGAGGAATCCTTCTTAATTTATCAGGAAATAACGGATATTGTTGGAAAAAGGGAGAGACAAATGCCAGTACCGCAGAAAAAAATATTAATGAAAATTATGATTATGCAAGGCTCTATTTTTACTGTATGATTCCTTTACCCCTACTGAAAAATATAAGAATTGCTTCAATTTTCAATACAATAGTTACAGAAGATGATATCTTACTTATTCTAATTTCTTATTTAGTTAGGTAAAATATTCAAGATTATTATATTTCAATATTATTCCATATTGATTTCTGTGAAACAGGGACAATTCCTAAATGTCAAGGAAAATAACACCTTGTGAACCAGTAATCTGAATTTGTTACTCCTGAGTGTGAGTGAAAAATAAAGCAGAAGCTTAAATATTTAAGTATTTTAGACAATATTCTGCATCACATTTTTAAAGTTATAAATAATTCAAGATAAATTTATTCCTTGCACTGAAACATGGTATTTTTTTAATAGAAAATTATAAATATACCCAAAGGAAAGGCTGTAACTCCTTAGTATATGGCCAAAAGAAGATCAAATGAGTGGGTATTTTAACAAAGAATAGTATGATTTTCTCCTAGTTAAAAAATCAGATAGCAGACATACCAGATCTTTACAAATCACATAGTCTTAAACTCCACATCTCCTTGCCACACAAATCCCAACAGAGCTGCAAATGGAGCAAGCACCTGACCTCTGTAATTTCTATAATGTGACAGAGTAGGGACTTCAGAAGCCCTGATGAGATGGTGTTTCCAAAAGTGATGTCAAAGTAATCTTCCACCCTGCCCCTTAATGGAGTTAATAAGATACTGAAACTCTGCTGTAATCCAAGTAACTAATTGTTCATCCTCTTCTATGCCAGACTGTTTTGACAGTGAATTCCTAGAAAGGAGACAAAATTCTAACCTTCACTGGCAGAAAGAAATCTAACATGAATTAAAATTTGTTAATACCTCTGTGACAGTTTCAGGACTGCTCTTGAGATGATTTACCTTCAAATGAGGTATAAAACTGTCTTCATTTAGATAAAGCTTAGTTACGATTATTTCTACTTGCCAGATGGGATTCACCAATATCTCTTGTCTTTGTACAGAAGATATTAGCAATATATGATGGAGCAAAGCAGGGCTTGCTGGTATCTTGATGGGATGAATTTCTTTTTCTAGCTTATTTAAACTAAAGTATCAAACACACTGGTCACCCTCAGAGACATGGTCCTTGTTAAAAAAGAGCATGAGGATGAATCTATATATAAAATGATAGGTTTTACTTTTCCCTCCAAAAAGATGCTCATAATTAAGAAGAGCTGCGACAACATACTCTTAGTGATAGCATTTTCCAAGATCTTGCACGTTACCAAAATGTCACTGAAAGAGTTAACACTTGTTTCTCAACAAATTATAAACCCCAACCCTTTTACTTACTGGGAAGATAAAACTAAATTATCAGGGTATTTTCCAGATAATTCTATGTCCAATCTCATTTAGAGAGGGTAACAATTGTTATGACCTTACAATTAATTTAAACAATGAAAAAAAGCACCGGTGGTTTAAATGAAATTATTTCTAGAAAAAACAAATTGAGGTATTCTGTTTTATCAAATTCAGAAACTATTTTGAATATTCTCATCTCCAGACAGACATCAAGAACTGGTGCACAAAGAAGAAATAAGAATGGGTCAAGGTGAGATAGATTTTGGATAAGTGGAATTAATGTGGACTTTGTTCCAAAGTTGAAATAAAAGGTAGACAGAGGTTACACACAACTGGAGGCAGCAGTTAATACTAAAACTCTATCAAAAAAGAAAGGGTAAATTAAGATTATCAGAGGGCAGAATTCATGTAGCTGCTCCAGAACATCACTGTTGTGAACAATGGCATTAAAACAAAACATGTCCTATGGATGTGTGTCCTTTATCCTCTCTCTACACACTGTAGATCCCTCATCCTTACCCTCAAATGTGAATGCTTCTGCCTTCTTGCAATTCAGCCAGTTCCCCTGTGCTGTCCCTTGCCTCTGCAGCCTCCTCTGCTCTCCAGCCACCATTTGGGAAAGGCCCTGAGGATGTTGGTGCTTCCAGGTTGTAACTGTGCTGCTCAGGTGTGTATATTTGCTGGCTAGTGTGTATTTGCTAAGCTGCCACCAGGGCAAAGAAAATAGATAAGTGTTGAATTTGGGTGGCAAAATTTGTGTTAGGTGAGGCACCAATTTGTGCTGCTCTCTCTATTCAGCTGTCTGTGCTCATGGCAGTACTTCCCTTAAGACTGTGCTCCTCGGGCAGATTTGTTGGAATTGGCTAATGACTTCAGCAGCTAAAGGGGAGAGATACTTTGAGGCTTACAGAGAGGCTTACAGTGAAAAGAGCAGGCACATGGTACTCTCACTTCCTTGAGAAGCTTAGGGGAAAGAATAAAAGTATTTTAAAGAAATTTTGATATTCAGCATATGAGTTATTGATTTTTCATATCTTGAGGATAGCAATAGGGCAAAACCTCAAGTATTCAGGAAACATAGCCAGAAAAAAGTTCTTCCTGTTCTCATCTGTGCCATTAGAAAGGAAGGTTTAGTGTGTGAGTCCCCAGCTGAGCAGACAAAAACCTGCACACCACAGTAAAGTCCTTTAGAGCAGACAAAGGTACGTAACAGTACATAAGAGCTACACTGCACCAGACAGGCTGAGGACACTGGAGAAAGAGAAGAGAGGGAGAGGAGGAAGCATTTACACAAAGCAGAGTACAGATTACTGTAACACATGGTGACACTCTCACCAAACTGTTTTGTAATAGAACCCCCAAGTACAGTACAGCAGTAGTCACAGTCCCCCAGGTCCTGATTTCATCTGGTATAAAGTTAATTTTCTTAGTAGCTAGTGCAGTGCTTTGAATTCAGTGTAAGAATAATGTGGATAACATGTTGAAATTTTAGTTGTTGCTGAGCAGTGTTCACACTTAATTAGGGACTTTTCAGCATGTCATGCTCTGCCCATGAGCAGGTACACAGGAAGCCAGGAGGGAACCTGGCCGGGACAGGTGACCCAAACTCTCCCAAAGGATGCTCCATACCAGAGCAGGTCATTCCCAGTATTTCAGCTGGGAGGAATTGGCTGGGAGGGGCCAATTGCTGCCTGGGGATGGGCTGAGCTGAGCATAGGTGAGTGTGTGGAGAGCAGTTGTATTGTGCCTCACTTGTTTCTCATGGGTTTTATTCCTCTGTCTTTCTACTTTTGATTGCAATTATTATTTCTATGGTTATTATACTTAAATTTTATTTAATTTCAGTTATTAAACTGTTCTTATCTTAACCCACAAGTTTAATTTTTTTTCCCAGTTGTCCTCCCTATGTTATTGTGACAAGGGGAAGGAGTAAGCAAGTGGCTGTGTGGTATTTAGTTGCCTGCTGGGTTTAAACCACAACTATTTTCCTGTTACTTTCAATTCCATAAAGTCTCTAATATTTGCCGGGGAAAAATTGTCTCCAATCCATCACACCCTTTGTTAGCTTTATACCAGACCACCGTTGTCTAAAGGGGGATTGTCACCAAGACTCAGGGGGGCACCTGAACTCATGAGGCACTTCATGTAACCTTACTTAGTCCCAGAGAACTGGAAAAAGCTTTAATGCTTTTTCCAATCTCTCCCAACAGACTGGAGCAAGCCATGTTTAGTGCCCTTTCCCCAGGTGACCTCTCCATCCTGGAGAAAAAGCATAACGGCTCTGAACAAAGGGATTAAAAAATTGCTGGGTGTCAGCTGGCAATTTCTGTGGCAGGATTACATTTACCACAGGGTAGAGTATTTTCTCACCTTAAGAGTAGGGAGATTGGTGAAAACGTTTTTTTGGTGTGTGTGCCCACGTGAAGCCTGACATTTCCCATTCATTCTGCTTCAGAATATACTGTTTGGATTCCCAGGTATGAACATTCCTCTACGAACATAAATGCTGTCATTATTCTTTCTAGGATTGTGTATGAAGTTTGAAGGCCTTGATAGTTTTACCCAACTTTCCAAAATTTTACCCTCTTACCTGCAATTATAAAATACTTTGAGAAACATCCTTGGTACTCTTGAGTTACAAAAAATGTTCAGCTTCACAGTTCTAGTTTAATCCAAGCTGTTGCACGCTTGGCAGTGGCAGCATTTGAAAGTCACATAGTTTGACTTTCGAAGACTGGTCACAGATTTACATAAGACAGTAGTTGTCTGTTTTATAGTCTGGCTTTCCAAAACAGGTATCTAAATAGTGCTTTCCTTTTGCCTCTGACTAACAAGGGAGAATACTAGGGACTAGATCAATAAATTAAAAGATTTGAAGAGGCTATGACTGCTTGCAAAAATGAAAATAACAAGCATCTTACAAGACTGCTGGAATATTGCTTCCTAGGCCTTAAATCCAGTGCATTTCATTTGCTGTAATGATATTTCCAGCCCATTTTAGCAGCTGTCCTCTCCTTGGTACTCAGTTTCTCTCTGGTAACTGAGAATTCAACATATCAATTTTCCTGTTATAACAGGAGAGCCGGTAAGTTATTGGTTGGAACTTTCTCCACCATTTTCCCTGTGGAAGCTTCTCTCCCTAAAAAAACAAATTATCACCCACTTTGTTCATTTTAGGCTATACAAAATTAAAAGATCCCTGTGAGGAAGAAAGAATTTAACAAAGCAAGCTCTTTTTGTGAAGCATCACATAATCAAAAGACCATTGTAAAACATAGTGCACAGAAGTCATTCTACAAGCCATAACTTTCTGCTGCTTATATGCTTTTTTAATGACTTGTTGTCTCGGGTTTTGTAACCAAAAAAATGTTTATTCTATTACATTTGTTGAAACCTGACTGGGGAGGTGTTTTTTCTTTATCTGCTGTAACTCCAGGAGGGAGGGGGTGATTGCCTTTCTGATAACAAGCCAGCTGTTAAAACCAGGTGGGGCATTGTTTCTTATCTCTGTTCACCGTCCCACTACCCCCCTGGAGATATCTCCCGTTAATGGGCCATTAAAGCTCACCAGTGACATGACAAATTACATCATCCCATTGTGAGATGCTCTACCCAGGGGGGAGGAGCCAAACCATTTTCATCTAGATAAAAAGGAACCACAAGTGTCACCAGACATCCATTGTTCCCACGTGACTCCCGAAGGAAGACTGGACCCATCTCTGGACCCTTTTTCTCTACAGGACCATGTGTACTTCCAACAGGACCACATCTGCTGTTCCATTAGGGCTTACTTTTGGACTGTTTCCAACACCCTGACAAACAGGGTGTCAGGTTGTATTCTGACTCTGTCCGCAGTCTTTTGTATTATTGCATTTATTTTATTTTCCTTTTTTTTTTTTTTTTTTTCTCTTCCTATTAAATTGTATTTCTGACTTGGAGTGTCTCACTGGTTTTCCTTTCAAACCACTACACTTCTACATCCTTTGAACTTTAATTTCCAGCCATCCAGTGTGTGATTAGACACTTGTCTCTAGGTATCTGTAAATACCTCTATTATTGTTGCATAAATTTTATGTTCTTTTATGGAGTTTATGTGGAATGGCACTCGGTGAATTTTCTTGTAGTGCAGAAATGGCCTGTAGGAGTCCTGCAGTATTGAATATGTCTTGTTCAGGGTCATTCAGAATGTGGAAACCCATTGACTGGGTGACCTAATAAATACAGCCCTGATTTTATATGCTTTCTGATTCTTCTACCAGCCATGTGTCATCTCAGGTAGTATGCTGCAGGCAGAGTGTGAGGACTTACTCTTATAAACAGAATCCTGAATCCTAGTTACTTATAAACCTTATTTCCCCCCATCTATTCTTCTCAATTAAATATTGTACTAAAGTTTAAAATTATACTTTGGATAGTGGATTTTTAGATAAAGAATACAGGAAAAAATATGATTAAAATATCATTTAGTGAGGCTTAAGCATCCATAGGACTCTATAACAACTGAATTATTTTAATTCATTGGAGTGTACCATGTTGAAAAATAAATAAAAATATATAAACTGAAAAGCAACTGTTAACAAGACAGAAAAAATATTAGTCCTAGATGTTTTTTTAGAAAAGTAAATACTCCTCCAGAGTTTGAAATATGATACAAAATAAAAAGAATCTTGTAATCTGCAGGTTAGGGCTTTGCAGAGGAGTGAGAATTTATGGTAGTTTGTTCTGTGGTAAGTGATTAGGGCAGAGCAGTGAAAAAGGGATCCCTGTTGAGCCCAGCCAGGCTCTATCATTCCCATCTCATCCTGCAGTGCTGTGCTGTGGTTGCCCAGGTTGGCTCTTGGTAACTGCTGTGTGCTCTCAGCACAGAGCAGAGCTGCTGCCCTGGGCCCCATTGTCTGCATTGCCAGATCAGTGCAGCTTTCCACCTTGCTGAGAAGCAGAAGTTTTACCTCACCACAGAGACATCTACACAGCCTCTGCTTTGAGAGAAATGTCCATGTTTCTCTGCATTGTGGAAAACACACTGGAAAATCTGTGCTTTTCCAGGAATGGGCTTACTAGTAGCTTGATTGCCTGGGAGCCTGGCTCTCAGACAGGTCTTCTCATCTTGCTTGAGTGTCATTGCAGGAGCCAGCATATTCTGAGTCATGTATCTGGCAGGATGTGAGACCACTTAACAGGAGCTCATACTGGGATGTTTTGGCACTCTGATGTGATGCTTTGGCTCTAAAACCCGATAGAGGCTGGGATAGGGTGGAGCCGCATCAGGTTCAAAAATTATCTTTCTTGGAGGGAAACCTGCGACACAGTTAACAAATAAAATACAGATACTGCAGCAGGAATGAGCCAAGCACACTATGAAATACAATGCTGCACCAGCTTCTATCCTCGCCTCAAGATGTTCATGCTGCAGAGAGAAAGCAGCCCAAGACAGACTTCTCATTGCTAGCTAGATTCACACAAAAGACAGGGCAGGGTCCAGCAGAGGTGAATAAAGAATTTACTTGCTCTGCTAATAACACTGACTACTTTATCCTGGTGAAATTGGACACCACACTGTGAAGCTGACACGAGATTACTTTCAAGTGAAATTCTGCCTCCATAGAAGTGCCAGGGTACTGGCAGACTTTGCTTTTACTGCCAATTTCATATGAATGGTATTCACACCTGTAGGATGGACAAGGAGATAAAACCTGTAAGATAGACAGAAAAATATAAATTCTATGAAACCAGAGACTACCACAGTAGTCTGTTCTACAGTGAGATATTCCTAGTAAGAACTGAAAGTTCATACTATGGACAGCAATATAAGATAAAAATAATTGTAGATTCTTATCTCAACATCACTCAGAGGTGTTATTTGGCTTTATTAAAAAAAGGCACAAGATTCCTTCTTCCTTAAAAGTCCAAAATTCTTCCAATCACAACTATCTTTCAGTCTGTCATTCAGATATACGAGTACAATTATTTAACCGTACAAACATTTTGTGAACAAAACAGTTTAAAGAAGTCAACAAAAAATGAACAGAAAAAATACTCAGCAGAAAATCTCTTTTCATCCTCTCCTCTTTATGCTTTCATATTAATGTGTATTTCCTTGCATTTCATATTTTAGATGATGGTAAATTCTATTGGATTTTTGGAAAGTGGGGAGAAAAGCCTGCCTACATCAGAAATAAATGTGCTGTACAAACAATTATCATAACTTTGGAGTAGTTTTTGTTGTGCCTTTTATTTATGCAAGCATATGTGTTTGATTCAAAAGTGAATTACCTTGTCATTTTTTCAATATTTTTAAAGACCTTGTTCAGATTAGTTTATTTATATTTATTGTGTACCCCCCTAATGGCATAGAAGTTTAGTCTTGGGTGTAAGAACATGGTTTAGACAGCTTATTTGGATTTTGTGTCTGCTCTGACCAGCCTGTGGGCATACAATCTGAATCTAAGTGTAGGAAGTCTGACCTATCAAATGCACACGTGGTACAGATGACCTGCCTGTGCAGGAAAGGCCACTTGTTGGACTAGAGAACATTTGTAGAGGAAATGCACAAGAGGTAATGAATGACAGATACATTTGATTTACTGCATTTATTATGTCTAAAAGTCCTTTGTTTTGTGTTAAATGCCCTGAATTCAGAAAAGTCAGGTTTACTTTGCCTGTTGAGATGAACTATGCAAATCCCAACCATAATTTATATTTTTTAGCTCGGGTGCTGCTGCAGAAATAGGATTCTTCCAGTCAGTCTCTGTATGTATTTTGGCATCTATTTATTGCAATGGTCTAACAAAAAGCAAACCTCTTTGTTTTGCAATCACATTGATATACATTAAGGGAAGCACATTTGTGACCTGTCTCTTTTTAGTGATCTCATAAAAAACGATGAGGACACTTACCAAATTTTCATGTCAAATTTGATTTAAACTCTGCATACAAGGTAGAAGACATTAGATGCAAAGTCCATTAGATATGGCAAAGTCCATTCGGACTAATTCTAGGTGTAGGTGTTGTAGACATCTGTTTACAGACTTGCTGCTCTAGACCAGGCTCCTGTTGCAGACGTGGATAAAAATTCTAAAAGGGATCAGATGTCTAATGCCTACAAGTACCTGTTTCTCTGCACTAGCTATAAAGGGAGATCTGCTACCTTGTTCCATCAGTATTTTCTTTAGTAGCAGAGGGGTTCACATCCCTGGCAAAGAAGCTCGGTGCATAAGGTGCAGCTTACATCTTATGCAAGACATGACTTGCATTTACAACAGAAATGTTTTTGTTGTATCCATTATTATGATTAGAAACCAGGATTTCTGAAGTAACTGAGCCCAAATATTCTCTGTTTCCTCAAGAGAACAACAAAAAAGGCATCTAATCTCTAAATTTAGAAAATGTTAAGATGGAAAATATAGCCAGCTATGAGAAATCAGTTTTGAAACCACGACAACCTAGTAAAAATTCAAGAGGCTTTATAAAAAAGTTAAGAATAGTAGAAACAAACAGTTTTTAAAATAATTTAGGATTTAAAGGTACCAAGCACTACTGAAATCTGATAATACCAATTTTCTTAATGACCTGTTCTTTCATTTCACACAACTTAAAGTCTTCCCCCTCCCACCCTAAGTATGGACCATTTATGATTGTGAAGTATTAAACTCCCTTGGTGGTAATTGTAGTTTGCCGATTATTTGGCAATAATTGCTTATCTTTCTGTTCCACTCTAGGGAGCATCTGAGGATATCAGCTGGCTGTACATTATTCTCCCTCCATCACTGGTATTTATAGACAAATAAAAGAAGCCTTTGGGAAGAACTAATGGTTTCTTTTAACCTTAAAGTGTGCCCCTTGGAATAGTATGACTCTTCTCTTTTGAATCCCATGCTTCCTGTTATGAAATTTTCATGACTACTGTATAGTTGCCATTATACCAGTATGTGTCCCAAGTCATTCCATCTCCAGATTGAACATCAGGCACTTCTTCACACCCCAAATTCTCCTTGCTCTTTTGATATTAAGTTGGAAATCTAATAACGTTTTTTTCACTTTTAATCTCGGTGAAGTGCCTCCACTGCAAAAAGACAATAAACCATTGTGCTAATAGTTTGAACAGTCATTTGTCATCCATGGAGCAATTATGCTCAGAAAGAGTTGACAGAATGGACTACTTTTTGCTAATAGTGCCAACAGTACTTTAAAGCAGAAACTACCCACAGCCAAGCCCAACTAATGTGTATGTGTCAAAAATGATGTTTCTGAAGCAAAATCTCAGGTACTTAAAGTATTTCTATTACCTCCCCCAGACATCTGCTTAAGCTGATGAATGAGAAACTGCCACTCTTTGGTATAATTATTGTCTGAAACAATATTTGCTGATAGCTGACTGTCCTTATTATTGATTACCTGGAAAGGTCAGAATGATTCCTTGGTATTTTATTAGCTTTATAAATAGAAATGGCAAAGGCAGAACGTGAAAGGTAGCAGTGAGGAGATTCACTAGAATTAAAAGTGTGAAAATGGGAAAGGCAGTGAAGATATCCCAGGAAAAAATATCTGTGCAGAATAGCAAGAAAAATGTCTTAGTTTAATGTGAGGTATACACATAATTAAAAGAAGTGTTATGAGGAGTAGGACGGAAAGCCAAGAGAATTGAAAACATGCCACCAAGAATAATCAAGAAAAGGTCACATTTTCACTTAGATTTAGAGAGTATCTTACTTGCATGAATAAGAGACAAAATGTTATTGAATTGGTGCATATAGCAGAACCATACAGGTATTTTGAGCTATATGAAGTGTCACAGCTATTAAAGTTTAGATGAGAATTTCAGTCAGCAGCAGCATTTTATATCCAACAGTCACCACTGCTTTAGAAATGGCTTAAGCCATAAATGAGCCTGTGTCCTGGTTCTGGCCAGGGCAGGGTTGATTCTTGCGGAAGCCAAGAGAGGGGGCATGGCTGGGACACAGAGGTTGTTCTACACCTTCTCACATCATTGCCAAGGCAGGGAGAGGGGAGTGTTTTCCCAGGAGAGGGGGTTTCTTCTGGTCAATGACTGTGGCAGAGGAAGTGGTTGTGTGATGCTGGTTCTGAGCAGGGGCGACTGGCCAGAGAAATGTGGCTGTGGCTGGGTTGGGTCAGGCTCTGTGGTGACCATTTTGCTTGTGAATCATTCTCTCTCCTTTGTACACTTTTGTTATTAATATTGTTCCTGTTACTCTTCGTTTTTTTATCTCGTTGCTGTTTCCAGTTAATTTTTTTCTTATTTCAGCCTGTGATCTTCACCTTTTGTGCTTTCTGTTCTCCTCTCCAGTCTGACACAGGGCAGAGGGAAGGTGGGTGAGTGGCAATTTTAGAGAGTCTCAGTGGGAGCACTAAACTGGGGAGTACCATTCCTAAACCATAGCCTAGTAGCTCATCCTGGTTCATATTTTGTTCTCTCATAATTTATTTTTTTTCTCAAAGTTGTCATATGTGGGGTTCTTATCTTCTTTTCTTCTGTTAGAGCCGGGATTAATGCATGGGAGACGGAGTTTTTGTGTTTGGACACAGATATTTATTAATTCTTATCTATAGTACAGTCCCACGAGTTGTGAGTTCTAGCTAACAAGGTAGAAAATAGCTTTGTCTCTAACTCTTTCCAAGGTCTTTAAGCATAACTTGTCCAATAAGGAGATGACACCTATTTTATTTTTACTTTTAACCAAATAATCAGCCACCCATGGTCTGCAATGCAGACCTTTTCACCCAATTAGAAAACACCAACCAAACCCATGAAGAAGAAGGTGAAAGAAGAAGAACTAAGCCAACACCCCAAATCCTCCATCTTGCTCTCTAATATATTACTACATACTAAAACCCTAAATCCTAAGTTTTGCACCATGTGATATGACACACTTCTATTCAAACTACACACCCCTAATCCCAGTGCTATCACTCAATTTTGGGAGCCTGTTCCACGGCCTCGGGTCAAATGTAGTGCTTGCTTGAGGGTCAGTGCCTTTTAGCACAGAAAGCCTGAAAGTCTCAGCTTCCAGGGTTTCAACAGCCATATGTTTTCTAGAAAGCATCGTGTTTTATCTCCAAACAGGAATAGGTCCCATGAGATTTTCTGCTAAATGGCATTGACAAAGTGCTGAAGACTTCATGCTTAAAGGTCTCTGACCATCGTGATATGCAGATGTAGCTGAGAGTTCTTAGCAATACACAAAAAGAGAAATAGTCACTCCTAGTTTTCCTGAGCCTGTTGCACATCACCACCAGCTGAAGTCCATTGCCCCCGCCACTGACCAATTGTTCCTGTCAGTCAGGGAAATATATTTGTTCCCTTTGTTGCTTTGTTTTCAGAAGAGGTTGGACAGGGAAACCCTACTGTGAGGATGCATAGCTGTCCCAGTTTACCTCACAAGCCGAAAGCGTTGCCCCCTAAGGTATCATTCTATTATAAATTCTGTTATTAAGATGCATCAAATGACATCTCATTGTACTGCCACTAAGCAAAACTAGGACCTATTTACCACACAGTGTGTACATTTCTCACATTATTGCCAATTTTAGAAATGAAAGAAGAGATACTCTGTAAGGTGTGAAGAGATAGTTCTGAGAAACCATCCCTCCATGCTAATAAATTGTTTATGCTGCTTTAGTTTGCATCAAATGACAAGACTGAAGCAAAGAAGGCTATGTATTGATAGTGTTAGGAGTGTCTTTTGGTGTGGTACTCTCTGTGATAGTCTTTTTGTTAACATACAGTCAATACTCCAGAGGCATTCCAGTCCCCTTGCACCACTCCTAACCTTTCTCACTAATCTGGAATAGGAGAGCTGCAAAAAAGCCCCAAAACCCAAAGCCAAGCTCTCTCTGCTCTCTGACAGTGAGACTCTTTTCTTTAAACTGTATTTAAAAAAAGATTCATTAAAGCTTTCCTTGAGAGAAATGATATTTGGATTAATTTGTTAATTTCAGCTTCTGCTGAAGACATTTCAGCTGACTTAAATTTGGCATTATTTTTTACTGGTGGCTTTCTAGATGTTTATAAGCAAGATTTTCCCTGAAATTGGAGTGGGTGTGAGTTCAGGAAAGCAATGCAGAGGTGACAAAAAGATCATGGCCGTACCTTTATGGAAACTAAATGCAACACCTCTCATATCACACTATTCCTTGGATTCCAGGATGAGAATGGGTGCAAGAGATCTGTAACACAAGGTAGATCTTCAGCTGAGAGGTGAAGCAGAGAGACTAAGGTTCTGGCAAGATTTTTTTTCTGCCCAGCAGCAGGACTTTTTTTTTTTTTTTTCCCTTTTTCTCCTTTCAAAGCCCTGCAGCTTCAGTTTTTGAATCCTTTCCTGACTCGAGGATCTCAAATGGCACAAATCATCCAACCGTGCCATCTTACATTTGCGTCAGGCTAGGTACTTATTAACAGCCCTCTCAAAATATTATTTTACCATTGCAATTATCTAAGCCCCCTTAACAGATCAGAGTAAAGCCATCTGCTCTGCACTGGGCAAACCCTGAAGCCTAAGAAAATGTTACAACTCATAGAAATCACAGCTGCTTATTTACTCAATCATATTAAATGTAAAATATTATCTCAGTTCTTTCCCAGATGAATGAACTTCATATTGTTTTCTGGAAAAAATTCAAGATGCTTGTTTCAGACTGTGGAAAGCTGTATTGGTGTTAAATACCAAAAAGACTATCACTGATGAAATTACAGTATAATGAAAGTAATATTCCCAATTTCAACACCAGGTGGTTGCTGCAGATTTTTATAATTGTAAAGCCCTTGACTGGGCTTGATTCAACCTTTACATAAATATTTGATAGAACTAGAAATTTACTGAAGGGCATAATGAAAGGTTTAAATTTTCAAACACTTGTGCTTTACAGAAAACACCTAATATGAATATTTATTTTTGGTAACATTTGGTTTTATATTTATTTTTGGTGTAAATGACCAGTTCATATGCAGTGTGATATATGTACATGAAAATCAGTAAAATGTACACTTAAAAAAGGAAACTGCAAGTAAATTGAAGAATCTTGAAGCAGTGTATTTTCTCAAGTAAATTAACATAAACTAAAAATTAAATCCTTAGGCACTAAAAGTTTCAAGATACTCTAATGAATTTAAAACAACAGGCAATATATAGCTGGACAGTAAACTCATGAAAAATGTCAAAGAGTTTACATTTGGATATTCAATTTCACTGGAGGTAAAATAAGAATTTTTGCTAAGAAACTTGAACCCAAATTACAAAAAGTTCAATACATCAAATGTTTAAATAGCAAGTATTAATCCCCAGTTAGATATTCCTCCCAAGAAAACACTGCTGTTTTCTTGTCCTGGGTCAGACATTTTGTATAAAGGCAAATCTGGAAACTAAGAAGTGTCATGACACATATCTGGAGAAAGAAAATAGGGTTTCTTTGTTTCAAATATTGGTTCTTTACACTGATGACCTCCCAAGGGTGATTCCTGACCAAAGTGAGGATGATAAACAACAGTCCTAAAATCAAAACAATTTTTTTTCAATCCCATTCAGTTGGTGGATTTCTTTTGCTCCTACTGTTTTCTCACCACCGTCTCTACATTTCCCAACATAACTGTCTTTAAAAATGTTGTGCCTGTTCTGAGTCTGCATCTTGCTGAAAATAACACTTGCTACACCTGGCAGAGTCAGAGAGCACCTCAATTTTTGACAATGCTTTCTTGTTTAAAATGTGGTTTGACAGGTGTATTGGACACGGGCAAAAGCCAAAGGCACCACTGTAGGAGTATAATTTCTCAGCCATAGAGGATAACTACTAATCACAGCCTCAGAAGGAACAGATGGAGTCTATTTGGTATAAGCTGACAGCCTAACATTAGCTCAGACATATTGCTTTGACCTGATGAGAGGCCAAAATAAAGATGACAGTGTTTAGGTGTTACAATTTTTTGAACAAAGGTGTACCTAAGTTCACAGTGCTGTGGGACTCATCCTGTTAACTATGCATAGATCTGCATTTGGACTGTAAACAAATGCTGCTCTGTTTAGCAGAGAGCAAGGTTTGTGACTTTTGAAGCCAGACATGATCTGTGCAAAAGAAATACTGGATACAGAAGGCAGAAGATATTTGAGATCCATTCAAGGATTTAGCTACTCAAAGACATGTCACAGTTTTTCAGAGGTATGCTTTTGCTGGTAGTTACTATAAATGCTATTAGAAAGAACAGCTACATTCTCTCTGCTTTGTCAGCAACTCAGCCTAGTTTATTTTATTTTGTGATAAAGACTGGTATGGTCATGGGAAGAATGTGGCTTTCTTTGGACATCTGTTCCAATTAAGATTCATTGATTAGGACCATGAGGGTTGAAAATTGCACACGCAGTAATTTCTTCTCCATCATAATTTCTACCTTCTGAATTTTCTGCTTATAGCAGGTATTATTTTTACTATTCCTTAAAGACTTTCAGCATACTTTTAGGGTCACACATCATCCAGATCGAAGCCCATTCACATCCCACAATATGATGCCCTTATCCTCTCCTGCACAGACAAAATCTCTTATGCTCATGTCCAACATTTTAGCACATTTCCGCTTTGTTATACTGAGGTATCTAAAAAACCTGTAAATAATTTTAAGGGCAAATTCTTCAGGACTGTGAACCTTTATTGTTGGATAACACCAGTAGTTTGCTTTCAGCTTAATATAATTGCCTCCTCATCAGGCAATTTAATACACTTGTTATAAATCCTGTATTTGTCTTCATCTTCTCCATCTTCCCTAGCTGAATTAATTCCTGTATGTCCCCATGCTTTGTTGAAGCACATATAGATGAGATCTGCTGAATTTCCCTGCTCTAGTAAAAATCAGTCCTCACCAGAAAAGTTGTCAAATTAGTCTGTAAAACAATCTCTTTGAAGGCCTGACACCCTGAATTTTATAATTTTTCATGATTTAACACTGTGTCTTTGATTTATTTTCATATCATTTGTCACCTCCTACTTGTCTAGCTTTTATTGAGTATTTTACTTTTGTAGTTTGCAAAGCTGGCTTTGCTAATTTTCTTTGTCTCTTTCTCACCACTTTTTTACCCCATTTTCTGAGCTGGTAAGGTGATGGTCAGATATTAAGTCTGGCTTTGAACTTTCCACAATAGATTTTAAGAGTAATCATCATTTAAGCAGGGAAAGGAAAAGGGAAGCTCTGCAAGTGTGACAGTATCAGTTGAAGCAGCGCTTCATATCCCATTATTCACTGATGAACTATAAATGTCATACTCCCCATGCTCACTGGCTGCTCTTGCTGGGTATGCCCAGTGTCTAATCTGAATCTGGAAGCTCTGATCTACTGCCCCAGGCAAGCTGCATGCCCTGGAAATCTTGCTGAGAGGTGGAGAGGGGTCCTCAGGTCCTTACTTGGACCTTGGTTACTTGGTGGAGACGCAAGTAACTGGTGTCACTTTTTGTGTAAACAGTTGTGCTGTCCTTGAGATGTGGGCTCCTGGGCCTTATACAGAGCATAGAGACTTAGATTCTCTTGGAAATCCAACCTCACTCTGATATTGAAAAGTTTAGGATCGAAAAATCTCCGGTGAGACATATCCAGTTGGGTCACTCTAGGAATATATATTGCTTGTTGAGCTTGGCTTCACCTCAAGGTCTAGTCATCCTGTTTTTGAAGTCAGCAGGAGTTTTCTCTTCACGCTGAAATGGAAGAAGGATCTGAGCTGCAAATATGTGCCACAAGACCAGCAGAAAGGTTTGAGCCCTTGGGCACCTTTGCCATGCAGCCGGGCTTGTAGGGACAGATCAAGAGCTGCCATATGAACCAGTGTTGGTTTCTGTGCATGACAAGTTATGTCATTCTTGCCTTTGCAATTCTTAACAGGGGGAGAAAGAAGCTAAGTGCAAAATGCCACATGATTCAAATATCCTTCCTGGAATATAAATGTATTCCTATCAGCAGAGTTGCTCTTGATCTACACCCATGTGAAGAAGTACTGCAGCAGCTCTGAAAATCATTCAGCACAGAAAATATTGATGAGCTCCCTGCTGTCTCACTAGGATAAAACAGTGCTTTTTAACTTCCACTCCAGGTAGCTAAATCCTAGAAATGAGGTCCAAATAATTTTCACCAAGGGAATGTTAACTAAGAAGTACAGGAATCCTGTACATGTAGGAATAAAATAAAATCAAATACTCAAACAAAAAAAAAATGCAGTAAAAAATCAAGTAAAAGAAAATAAAATTTAAAAGTTGCCCTAGTGTTCAGGTATTCAGTCAAAAACAAAATGAGGTTTTGGAACTACTGAGTAACAGAGCCTTCAACATTTCCTTTTGCTAAAAGCAAAAGAAAACTAACTCCAGTAAGATGTTAAGCCAACATTATTCTTAGTAGTAAAAACTACCCTGCTTCAAACAGCAACAAGAACTGTGCATAGTATTTGTCTTTTTAAAGCTGCATATTAAATGCAGACATAAGCATTTGTAAACATGACATACTGATGGAGCATAAATGCTGTGGTTCCCTGTACAGAGTCCCAGTAATTTGAGAAATGTGCTGCCTGACTGAAAACTTCAATATTTCTGTCTGGTAATTTATTCACTTCCAAAGTCCCTGACAATGCAAGGAAACATAAACATAACTGTTTTTATTGCCTTCATCAAGCAGTGGTAGTGAGACAGCTAATGGTAAATAGGCAGTCTCTGGAAAGTAAAAGTGTCTGGAGTTGTTGGTTTTTCAGCCCAAATGCTGCCTCCGAATGATTTATTGTACCAAGAGATACAAAAGTTAAGCAACATGAGAGGACAAATTTCCAGTCTTTAAATTATAAAGAAAATTGTTAATTTCCCTTTTAATGGCCTTACTGTATTGTCTTAATCTCGGGAACAAAAAGATGTATTATTGCTTGCTCAGAAGAAAACGGGATACCCTTGGTTTGGTAGAAAACACTTATGTGGATGCTAACCAAACATGACATAGTGAAGAACTACGAGGTGTGTAACTAAACATTCTTAATTGGCCAAACATCAGACTCTGTCAGCCAAAACAAGTGAAGATTAAGCAGGAGAGTCTAAAAGGAGCTATGGTGGATTTTTACACATGGAAAACCTGCTATAGCATTACCGGTATAAAGGATTTTTTTTCTGGCAGTCCAAATCAAGCATACCTAGAAATTTAGAATGAATTTGCAGGTAAAGTTTGAAAAACTTTTAAAACAAACACGTGTATACACACATAAAATATGAAGCTCACTAGATGTAATTTAGCACTGGTCATAAGCATATATAAATTGTCAGTCAGCTATAAAATGGTGTTTAAAAAACCCAGGTTATTAATTTCAAAACCTTTCTTAGGACAAGAACCCTCAAAAGGCAGAAACATGTACACAGGTAAGAATAAAATATCACTATCATTAAAAAATACTTTTTAAGTGTTGCAAAATCTGCTAACCACTTGCACTTCATGTAATTTCTGCCTTTACCTTCTTTAGCTGTTTTCAGCTAAAGAAACAGTGTTAACATCACTTCCCAAATAAGATAATAATCACTTCCCAATAGGGCTGGCAAATTCCTTGCTGATCATTTGAATGGGTCCAATATGAATTAAATCTTTCCAAAAGCCTCAGCAGACTCAAACCGAACAGAATCTTTGTGTGTTTATTTAATAAAAAGAAACCTTGCATTTTCTCAGCTGTTAAACCTGATCCTTGGTTCTTACTAAACATTATACAGCAATTTTATGAGTTGCCTGTTGGACTTTACAACAATCCATAAGCTCCATTAGTCTCCACACACAGAGAACCAGCACAAAGTGATATAACTTAGCCTTTATTCTGGTATGAAATACAATTATCTAGCAAATTTGTGACACTAACTTCTGAAATTTCCACACTTTTTTTCCAAAACCTTTGCCAGATTTTTTGAAAATATTCACTTTGGGTTTTTTTTTCTGTTGTTTCTTCATCATTGAGGATACTTGAAACAGGGACAAAGTGAGAAAAAAAAAGTAAACATAACAGAACAAGCAACATTAGAAGAGGAGATATATGAAAGGATGGTGTGACTGGTCACAGTTAAATACAAATTTTTTGGTTTATAGAGCTAACTCAGCCCAGTACATCTGTCCTTATGTTCCCATAAAAACACAGCAGGGCAAAGAGCAGTAGCTATATAATAAAATCACATTTTTATCCCCACAAGCAAAAGACATCCACAAATGCAAGATGGATTGGCTCTGTCCAGTGCCTGTTGCAGCTGTAATAAAGACTCTCAAGACCAAGTACTGTGTGTGCTCTGTCATGGCTATGGGCAAGGGTGCAGGCTGAAATGTAGCCCAGAGAGTGTGTTCCTGCAGTTTCTTGCTGGGTTAGGGAGCTGCCAGGGACAGATGCACAAGGCTGTCCACCAGCTACTCCAGGCACTGAAGCCCTTGTGGGGACAGCCGCAGGTGGGAGGTGGAGTGGGTAGTGCTGCTTGTTGCCCTTGGGACTGCCTTTATTAGAGAGGAAAGATAAAGGCTCACAATTATGGCAGCTACAGGACTGTCATAACAGTCTCCTGAGGAGTGGAGAGCAGGCTATGAGTAGCTGGATACAGCTAGAAAATGTACGTGGCTCATCCAGCAGTGATCTCTTGCTTTGGCACTTACACAAAAGAAGAAACCTTGCTAATAGTGTGTGGAGAGAGAAGGTTTTAATTTTCTCTTCTTGCTCTGGATCTGTATCTGCTGTCCTGAAATGGGTTGTTTCCTCCCCAAGGCAGTCAGGACATATGGATTCAACCAGCCCTCATGTGCAGATTATCTCTCTTCTTTCTCCTATGCTCCAGCAGTGTGGGAGGGACAGGGCAGAGTCCCCCAGCTGGCTCACACCAGAGCTGTACACACCTTCAAGCACCTGCTCACAGAACTGGTCTTTAAATAACACAGGGAGGCATTTTTTCCGCTTAAATCCAGCTCACCTTAGGACCCACAGCTGTCTCCCAGTGAAGAAAGATTTGCCTGGCATGTTTAAAGCAGTGCGTGCACACTGAAAATCTCAACAAAATGTTATGGCTAGCAAGTTCATACAACTTTTACCAGCAAACTCTTGTATATCCTGGCAGAGGCACTAAAATCACAGTTGGGGTAAACTTGAGAATGAAAAATAAAAATCATAAATGAATCCTTGGTGGCACTGCTTAACTGGACAAGATTATCCAAAGATGACCCAGCGAAAGATGAGGATTTGGATGTGTTGTTCTGAGTGGAGGGTAAGCTGGGTTAAACTGTTATTTTGTGCCTTCTCCATTTTCTACCAGAAGAGGTTTTTCTAAGGAGGCTTGGAGGACTTGTTAAAGGTTTTGATCTGCTTTCACATACCTTGTAAAATATAAATACTTTCATATATCTCAGACTTCTCCTTTTACTTGCATTTTTATTAGCATGGTTTCTATATTAGTATACCTATTACTCTAGTATACTTTATCATTATCAAAGTTAGATCCTGTAAATATCTAAAAAAACCTGGTCATCAGCACACCCTGACTTCACCAATATTTCATGAGAACATGAGGTGGTAAAATCTCACTCTTGCTTCATCTAGACTTGTATAAATTGAACACATTAATTCAGTACAAGCTACCCTGTTAACAAACCCATAGGCAGCCTTGTATGTCTACAGTCCTCCAGTGACTTCTGTCATCAACATATACTTCTGAAACAGCAGTCTTTCTTGGGCACTGAGATTCTTATTGCTTACCAAACTTTAAAAAAGGCACAACCAGAAAAATTTTTGAATGTTTAAGACAGCTTCTACATGACTGATCTCTTCTGGTCTCTCTTCCCTGTAGGGTCAGGGATTTGCAACCAACCTGACCACTGACCCTATCTGGGGGAAGAACACAACTCACTGTTGTCTTTACCCAGGACTTTTCTGAGTTAAAGCCAGTGCTTTGCTCATTGTCTGGTCTTGACAGCTGAATGAGCTAACCCACACCAGAGTGAGTTAAGGTTGGCTGACTGCCACATGCCCATCAATGCTCTCTCAGTCCTCCTCTGCAGCAGGACAGGGTAAGAAAATAAGATGAAAAAGTTCATGGGGAGATTGCTTACCAGTTACTGTCATGGGCAAAACAGACTTGATTTGAGAAAGACTAATTTAATTTATTGGTAGAATTATGAAAAGCAAAGAGAGAAACTAAAATATCTTCCCTCCAAGAAACCCATTCTTCCCAGATTCAACTCCTTCATTCCTGACTCTTCTACTTTCTCCCCTTGTGAGCATTTGGATTGGGAATTGCAGCCACTCCACAACGCCTCGTCTTTGTTGTTAATACCTCCTCACACTTTTCCCTTGCTCCAGTGTGGGGTCCCTGTCATGGCATGTGCTCCTTATGAACTGCTCCAATGTAGCTCCTTCCCACAGGCTGCAGTACTTGAAGAATTTCTCCAGAGTGGGTCCTTTACAAAGGGTGTAGTCCTTCAGGAATGGATTGCTCTAGATCCAGAAAACCTGCTCCTGTGTAGACTCCTGTCCAGAGGCCACAGTTTCTGCCAGGTTCTCCAGAGGCTGCAGCTTCCTTCAGAACACATCTGGCTGCTGGAGCATGGGGTCTCCAGAGGCTGCAGTGTGGTACCTGCTCCCCCATGGTCCTCCACAGGCTGCAGGGGAACCCCTGCTATTGGGCCTGGAGCAGCTTCCCTCTCTGGTGAGCTAATCTGTGTCCTGTGCTGGGTCCATGGGAGCTGGCTTGAAGTGTGTATCCAGCACAAGCTAGTCTCTGGTTTTGTATCACAGAGGCAACACCTGAAGTCCTCCAGCTGCCAAAATCTGCCAGGTAATCCCAATATGTCTCTGTTCTGAACCCTTGGGAATGAAAAAATGAGCCGGTTAGCAGCCACAATAGTGAGGAGAAACAGGATCTGCAGGAACATCAGTTAATCTGCTCATTAACAACGAGCCTAGTCTGGAGATGAAGAACAGAACCTTTGAAACACCAGAGAATCAGCATCCTAACTGGTTGCCATACCAGTCCAGTTTTGCTGGACTATTACTTGGCAGCATCATTAAACAAGGGTATCTCTTGGGAAGCAAAGTAATCCCTGCCATAGGAAACAGCCTCTACTGTGTATCTGGAAGCTCAGAGGCTTCCATCTGTACCCATAACAGATGCTGAGGGGGCCGAGTGGAAGCCAGCACAGGCTTGATGTGACTCATATGGCTAATGACAAGATAATCAGGTCTGGATCACTTTTTCACTGCTCTGGACTCTGCTCTATCCAGAGCAGAGTGTGTTTATCCAGAAAGTGGTGGGGTTTGGATTTGTCCACCTTCTTCTCCAGACCCTTCACTCTCATTAAAAGCTCAGACGGTTTATCACTAACAATTTCTGTTCTCTCTCTCTCTTTTTTTTTTTTTTTAAATTCTCAAATCAAACAATTAATATATATATAAATATAGTGTCTCTTATTTTGTCATACTTTTTTCATAGATCTCTTTCTCCCTGTGATGAAAGATCTCTTGTTGGTCTGAAGTTCTCTAAGGCTCTGGTAGCACCTATCCCTCTACAGCCCAGGTGTTCCTTTTTGCCTCCTTCCTGCCCTCCCCTCCTGGTGTGGAACTCTTTCTGTCTGAGCCACTGGCAAGATTGGGCAGAGTTCATTCAGCTGTGAGGTCTAAAGTTACCTCAGGCAACTTTAAGGTCTAAAGGTCTGAAGTTATACTTTCCAGAGCATATCCAAGGCCCTCCTCAATCCAAGCAGACACCAGTAGGCTCTGCTGTAGCTGCTGTTGTGGCTTTGTTTGTTTGTGGCACAGATGTTTCTGTTTATTTGTGAGCTCTGGCAGGCGCTGAAGGAACCTGGTAGCTGGGAGAGCTTGGTGCTGGTGAGCCAAGCAATCAGGCTGATGTACTGTGGAATAACTTGGCCTCAGCCTCCCTAGGCTCCCCATACAGAAAGACACAAACTACACCAGAGTGTGATTCAGAGCAGCTTCATCTTCTTCTGAATGTCCAAAAATCAATTAATGCAAAACCAGCACACCCTGGCAATTGCCTCCCCTTCTCCTTTGACAGTAAATATCACTAATGTCAGTCCCTTTCTACCTTAACCACTGCTTTAATAGGGAGTGGAAAGGTCAGAGTCAGATACAGTAGAGCTTGAGAGCTGAGTAAAGGATAAGAAGAGACTTGCAGATAATATACCAAAGTTATTATGGAGGTGTGCATTAGCCGCAGAAAGTCACTAATAGCACAAAACAATAACAGCAAAAAAGCCTTGTAGACAGATTTTAATATTCTTTTTTTTACCCATCTTTATAAGTTGCTAATTCCCTGATCCGCAGAAAAGTAGTAAGGGAAAAAAGCAGAGAAAAAAATATTCTTATATTATGTGGATTGCATTTTTGCCTGGAGCTTTCTTTTTCTTTCCTTTTTTTTTTTTTTTTTTTTTCTTTTTGTGGGACTGAGGAATGGGTGTTGAACTGCCAGTGAGAATATTTTATTGCAATCCTGTGTATGTCATCACCCTGCTGCCAGTGGCATGTATACTCATCAGTCAAACAGAACTATCCAACATGTTTGATTTACTGTCACTGAATCAAATCTATTTGTGGGTTTCCATAACATAAAACATTTTGCTAGAGATTAATCCCCTGATTTGCATGTTGCTCTTGGGAACTATATCATTACTTTCCTTGATGGATTCATTTTGAAGTCAAGAAAGATGCAACTTGATTTTTTACTCTGTATTCAAGGTGGTGCCTTGCTCTTTGTTATCTGACCTTTATATTAACTCTTCCCCTTGTCAGTCTCAGAGGCATTACTCATATTTGTGTCTGCTAGTGGAAGAGTAAGTGATTTTAGCTCAGTCAGGACAGTAAAAAGAGACTCTTAGAACACCTGCTGAATGTACCAGCAAACACCATGTTTCTGATTTTGGAGTTGTTGCCTTTTCTTAAGCTTGCTGCTGTGAACATGCTAGAAAATAAAATTGCATTTGTTCAGTAACAGCTGTTTCAATTTATACTCAAAGATGAATACCCACTTGGATAAATACCTACAAAGTTGGTCACTTGTAAGTTTGGTTACATATGGTACAAGGTTTGTTAACTTACTGTGATGTTTGTAGGAATTTCCAAATATTTTGGGCACTGTTTACTGGAATTTTTGAGACATAAGGAAAATATTTAGTTTTTTAAAAAGAGTTTATAATCTAATCCTCTTTTAATACTCATAACCTATTGCTATCTGGGATGGTTGCCAAAGCAATGATTTATAACTTCTCAATTCAAGCAAGCAAACATTGAATTTAATTTGGCTTGGTAAATCCAACATTCTTGCTTGAGATATCAAAATAATTTAACTGGTTTTCTTGCATTATAAATGTTACAAGGGCTGCTGATTTTTCTCTTGCTCACAACATTATGAACCTGATATCCACTCATATCTGTTGTATCACTTATTGAGGAAAACCCCAGTTTCAATGGGAATGAGAAAATACTGTCACTAAATGGGTCTCAGTGTCTGAATAATCCAGTCAGTACATCATTTGCTTTCAGCACCTTCTCAGGTTTTTCATGCTATGAGAATTTTCCCCAGACAAAATCATCAGAATAAAGTAAAGACACTGGAGACTTGACTCAGTCCTCCACAAAAAGTTCCTAGAGGAGTCTAGGCATTTCCATGTGTCTATACATAGAAATGTGGGATACTTTTGAGAGAGACATATTCCTAGGTCACTTTTGAGACACTGTCTGCAGGTGTCTGTTGCTAATATTGTTGAGATATGTCATGTGAGAAAAAGGAATTCCTATCCTGAAGTCATTTGTTAGCAGTAAGAGCTGGAACCCAAGCCTTCATCTTTAGACAGTATTTTTTTTTAATATAACTGTGCATTTGTCAACAATAGTGAAATGAGGTCAGTGTCCACAAATGCCTTACCTACTCTTGCATGGTCTTGTAGTTTTCTTCTTATTAATATGGTACAGACAGATTCTGTGTTGGCTGGTACACAGCTGTTGCCACTGAGAAGTAGGTATTGGACAGTGTGATTAATGAAGGCAGAGTCCATTTACTGATACAGACTTAGCCTCATTTTCTCTGGGTTCAAAGCAGCTGAACAACTTTGAGCTTTCACACTGAAAGCTCCAAGATGACAGTGTTTAGTGGTGTGTTTTGAAGCTGTTAATCATGTATCATGTTTTCATCAGCAAGGTTAATTACACACCTTGTGAGATTAGGTGCAAGTTTGTATCCCATCTTTCTTTAGAATAGGAAGAGGCATGTTTGAAGTTTAGCTGAGAGCAGTTTAACACAAATTCTGTTGTGTTCTGTGAACATACGTACATAAATCTGTCTGAAAAAATACCCTAAACTGCATGCATTTCTCAGATTGCATTTCAGATGTGTGCATGGCATCATTTCATTAACCTTTTTCCTAGGGTGTTTTCTTTCTTTCTTTCTTTCTTTCTTTTCTTTTCTTTTCTTTTCTTTTCTTTTCTTTTCTTTTCTTTTCTTTTCTTTTCTTTTCTTTTCTTTTCTTTTCTTTTCTTTTCTTTTCTTTTCTTTTCTGATTTTTGTTGAAAGATGCTTTTTTGATCTATGCATAAAGTTCATTTAGGCTTTCCTCCACTTCCTTCTGTCGTCATTTGTTTTCTTTGATGACTGTAGCTGGAATGATTCCCTTTTAAGACCTTGTCTGCTGTTGAAATTACCTAGGATGGTAACTAAGACAAATTCAGAAACCGATAGGAATAGCTCCAATTTGTGATAAAGCAAGACTAAAACATGGCATTATAAGTGTTAGAATTTTCAGAGGCAATTTAAGGCTGTCCATTTTTCTGTTTTGATAAATTTTTGGCAGAGCTTCTGACACAGCTTTTCCAGGGAATTCACTTTTCAATGCAGTGTGCTACCCTCACCTGAAAGGAATTTTTTCTCATGACAGAACAGCCCATGTAATCCCTTTTGACCTCTTACATACTGAAATGCAATGTAAAGCAACTTCATATGAGCTTATGCTGCTAAAATAATCATATGCCTGAGATGGATTGGGATGTGTTAAACAGTTTTATGATAGAAGAAAAACTCCTGATGAAATTCAATTAACTTTGTAGAGTACAAAGGAAAACAAGAGAAATGGATTTTAAGAATATGTTCTGAGAAAGCATTAGCTTATATAAAATGCAGAGCACAGATGACAAACTTTTCCACATGAGTGAGAGCTAAACTTAATGAATATAGCTAATCAGAAGGATGATGTTTAATAGGAGTGATGTAGATGGATGAAACACATTTGGAAGGTACATAATTTGCTTGGTGCACCTGGGCATACAGAAATTAAATGGCTTAAAACTCCTCAGAGAACAATAGAGGAAGGTATAAGGAAGAGTAAAGCAAGAATGAAGAAATAATTTATGCTTCCTGTTCCCAATGGAAGACAGGCAAGAAAGCTGTCAATGTTCCCTGAAGGAGAGAAGGAAAATATGAGAGAATAAACCCCAGTTGGGGGCAGGGAGAACGAAGCTGACTGAGCTTTGATGTTAAAGCCACAGAACTGCTCCAACTGTCCCTGAACTAATATTTTCTTCATTTTTTTTATTTTTTTTATTTTTTAAGAAGAAATCTTAGAGTAAATACTAGATGCTGTGAAAACCAATTAGAGTTTTTTTCAATGACTTAAACAGGAAGATTTTCCATCAAGTGCATATACATTCACGTGTTCTTCCCCAGCTCTCTATTACTCTGTAAAGTTCTGCTTGTCACACTTGATGTGCCTCAAACTTTAGGGATCACTCTGAATATTAACTGGTACCAATATCTGGCTAAATCTTCAGATCCTCTGCTACTCTTTGAGTGCCTGACACTGTTGAGGTGAAAGAAGCCCTTACCATTAGGCTGGAACTCAGCCCCATGGTTACTAGTCACTGAAAAAAAATTTCCCATCACCAACAGGGGAGAAAACCTCCTAAAAATCACTTCTAAAATTCTCACCAAGTTCTGTGCAAAATAAGTACAGCCTGTGGGGAGTGAGGACAGAAAAAACATTCCCTAACTGGAGTTTACTGGCTCACCATTTTCTAGACTAAACTTCTCCTCCCTCTCCCTTGCTGCCCCTCTATATTTACCTCTCTTGAAAATATATATGGTTTTTAATCATTGGCATTGTTATGCAAAAAAACCAACAAATTATGCAAGATATGGCAAAGGACCTTGAAAGGACAAATGGAAATATTCCTGCATGTTGTGCGTCTTTCTTACATTCCCTGGAAACAGTATCCCACCTATAGCACTTCAAAAAAACCCAGGGGAGCAGCCAATGGAGTCTTCTCCCTCTGAAATCTTTGAAGGACTGAAAACTGTTTTCAAGAGAGAGAAATGTGATTCTGCAAAAATATATTTTAGGGTCCAGATTCTGATCATAGTTTTATTAGTGTACATGGATGGATATATATTGACACAGGCAGTAGAAAATCTCTATAATTACTCCAGTGTAACTAAGATCATATTCTATATAAACCTATTCTGAAGCAGGCTGTGGAGAACTTTAAAGTCAATTCAAAAAGCAGGCAGTTATTCTCTACTGACACTAGTTCTCCCTTCAGTCACCAATAGAGACAAAAGTAAATCTTATGGTTGGGACAAAGTTTCAGAGTAACAATGTCATTGTACACCAAATGATCAGGATTGTTGGTACTTTACAGCTCTGTAATGCATGGTGTTCATTTTGAGTTAATGAAATTGAATAAAAAGTATTTATACATTTGAAAATATCAGTTTGTTTGTTGATGTTAATTTCTTTCCTAAAACTGGATGCTGCTGAATGGTTAAAAGCTCTAAATCTGTTGGACTAACACGGAATTGTCAAAATACCCAGTATCAATGTAAACATGTTTGTGTAACAGATATTGAGTAATATCACAGTGTGATATTCAAAGTATTCTATGGAATACTTTTAGCTTTGGCTAATCAATTTCATAAGAGACTTGTGACCTGTAATGGGCTCCAGGGACAGTTTTTTCAAATGAGTTCTGGCATGAAACATCACAGATGGGAATACAGAGCTGCCAAAGGGTTTGATCAGGTTAAAATGAAAGAGGGAGGAAAGAAAGTGCAATTTTCATTAGAATCTATCTATATTTAGCTACATAACTTAGGAGCCTCACTTGAGCCATGGTCAGTGGAGAGAAAACGGGGGTCTTTAGGATGACTCAGGACTCCTGTGTGTCAAGGTCTTACCAATATTTTTCAGATACACTCTGCAGACATCTACTTCCTTCCATAGATGTAGTATTGGGAAATAGAGGCTATTAATTGATGAACCTAAGATATATTATTTTTTATATCTTTGCAAAAATCCTATTAATTTCTACTTTATACCTGTAGGGCTGTATCTTAGAATTTATTTATTTTGGCGCTTTTGTCACAAAAATAACCCCCTACACAGAAATGAATTTGAGGCAGAGATTGATTTTGACTTCAAAGCCCAAATTGATTTACCTCTTGTGAAATCAAAATCCAGGTCATTTATTTGTTCCTGTTCCTCCATGCCCTATAGAGGAGGTAAATTGAGTGAGTAGCTGTGAGTGCTTAGTTCCTGGGATCAACCCACCACAATGGTCTAAACTGGACTGGAGGGGCAGATGGGTGTGAGGCTCTCTTCTTCATAAATATGACCTAAAATAGAAACTTCAGAATTGAAATAGCTGTCAATATTTTATCCACTCAACCTGAAGAAAAAATTTTGAATGTTGTACCACTGAATGACATGATTCTGTCTCTGCAGAGATGTCACCCATGAATTCCCTTCTGATCAAAATATTCAGGGAAATGAGTGCTATGGAGAACTTGGAAGACAGATATAAATTCTTATGGATGCATATAATGTTGCAGTGCGTGGCCCTTCCTGATCCCGACTGCCCTCAGCCGGCTTCTCGGCTCACGGCACGTCTCAACAGAACCAATTTGTGGGTTCTTGGCTCAGCTGCACCTCCTTTTTGGCTGTCATGGTTGTGGTATCTCAGAAAAAGTGGACTCTCCGAAGTTGGAAAGGAACAAAAGTTTATTTGGGGGACATGGGGGAACGTCTTCTTCAAACCATGCCCCAGGAGAGACAACTCCCCTGGGCTATCGTGGAGTTTTTATACTTTTTAGAGAAAGAGAAGGCGGGAATAAAACCAAAAGCCAATAAAACAATTAATACAATAAATACCTACTACATTACATAGTTAGTAACAAATCACAGGTACACAGGGGAGTGGACCCAAGACTTCTGCCAATCCAGGACAGAGGCCCTGGAGGTTTCTGGACTACATAGATAACAAATTCAGTGATGGACAGAAGAAAGGAAAAGGGGGGCATCTTCAGAAGGGTATACCTCATCCAGGGAAGGGGCCAATGAGAGTCTGTCTCTAGGCAAAACCTAGAGATGACATTGAAACTGTTATCTACTTGAGATAAGAAAGCATTCCAATACCAAGGGGCCCATCTAGGGAAAACTAAAACTCACACTATTCTAATAATATGTTTTAAACTAAATTTTGCAACCCCACAATATAATATATCTAATTTTTTATTATTGCTATAATATTGTTTATAAAATTATATGGGAAAATATTGTTAGGAATGGACAGGGCATTTATCTGGGAGATTGTGTTTTACTTTCATGTACTACCATTTGGTGGCTTTCCAAAGATGACACTGCAAGGTGCTCTTTGCGAAAATTCCCAGCTTGCAACCTCTAAAAATCTGCTGATTCAAGGTGGAATGCTAGTCTTTGGACTAGATAAATAGGCTCTGAGCTCTTGACTTTGATGGGAAGATACTGGGAGCCATTCAGTTGCTTTGTAGCAGGAGTCTGTCTCTGCAGTAGCAACTCAGACTTTTGAATGGAGAGCTTCTACCTATATAATATCATAGAGATCTTCCTGAAGCAGCAAATAAGCAATTTTTCCCTGCGTAAAAATATATGACTTTAAATGTCTTTGAGGGCATGGCTTGTTTGCAGGCAAAACACACTGAGGGATTTATTACACAAGCTATATACCCAAAGTGTTTGTATTCACCTGTCATCATCTACTGCTAATATAATAGAAGATAACTGAGTTCAGCATGATTTGGAGAGAGGCAAACCAGCAGAAAGGCATCTTGCTTCATTGAGCCTGGGGTACAATGTGCATTTCAACAAAATGCTTTACAGGCCATAGCAGAGCAGATGACAGGCAGGTCTGGTTCACCTTCAATTATTTCTCATATATTGTTGCATGATTTTTCCCATCAGTAGAAATAATTTAAGAGCCTTTATAATCCCACAGACATTGGTCTGGTTTCTTCTGATAAGATCAAATACCAAAGGAAAGCAAGCTGTGCCTGCCAGAGGGAGAAAGCAGTGATGGATTCCAACATTTTTTATGCAGTCCTCAATGTACACAAGGTCCTGCTACTCTGAACAAAGCCAAAAGCAAACATCAGGCAGCAATATCTTCTCTCAGTGAAATTCCAGGCACTCTGCAAGCCAACGAATTTTATTTATTTTTTTCAGGAAGCATACCCTGCTCCCTGGTCAACATTGCTGACTTACCCTACATTCTTGCTGTGGTGCCGCTGCCTGCTTTCTGTGTGCACTGCACTGAGTAAGCAGGGCTCAGTATCTTCTTTTTCACCAGTTTCCCAATACAGCTCTTCTGCCCACCACATTTAAGACTGCAGGCATCATTTTGAATGTGCCAGAATTGCTGTGTGATGTTTTCCATTATTTTTTCTTTTCCACAGAGGGACTGGAGGGTTTCTTACAAACCATCAGTGGTGTTCTATATAAGCATTCTGCATAACATCAGCTACAGGAGGGTAAGAACAAAGGAAAAAGTTGGTCTAAATTCAGATAATTGCCCAAACAATATCGTGTTAGGTTGTATAGTAATTTAAGAAGAGCAGTTATCTGGACTATTTGCCTTTGTAAATACTCTGTATTAGTCAGCAGATGGCATTCATTGTACATTTACTATTCTACCCGTATTATCACAACTACTTTAAAGCACAAAGCATATGGTTTCCTCAAAGAGACACATTATTTCCTCATTTGCAGTTCAGTGTTAATTGCAAACTATTTAGTGACAAACAAAGAAGGTAATTTTTCATCCCCATTTACTTCAAGTAACAGATTAAATAGAGTATACCATTGTGCAAAATGTAAATAAGACCCCTGACACTAAAAGGGTATCTGGGGTATACAAGCTAATGGAAGGTCACACATTGGCTTTTGGCAGGAAACTCCACAGCACTGCTGAAACATTTTGGATAAGACTAATTGAGAGGTTCCAGCAAAGTGCCAAAAGGGGAAAATATCTTTTTTCTCCCCTCAACAGTAGTTCAGATAGAAATAAAAAATCACTTAAAATGGCTTCAAAAGAAATTTTTGCATTTTCATTGTTAATGCAGGCCACCCTGGAATGGTGATATCATACCCCAACCTCACAAAAGTGCTGATATCTGCACAGACTGCCCTTTCAGTATCTCTGGGGAGGAGTCTGGCTGTTCCACACAACCCTGATGCACACATTGTTCTCTGGCATGCCTTGAACCTATGCTCATACCCATCTGTCTAGATGGCATAATGCCTGCTGCTCATAAGGTGTCATATCAGTTTTGATAGTGCATAAGTGCCAATTAAAGATTGCTTTGCAGCTAGAGTGTAGAACGTGAAAAGAGTAATTTTCCTTTACAAGGGGAATGTCCTAGCGGAAAACAATGATAAAATGAAGCCCATGTTCCTCAGCCCTTTTGATTAGTTACTAATAGAATTTTGGAGGCACAAAAAGCAAAATTAGCACAACAGGAAATTTGCAAAATTCTCATCTGTTTTCACTCATTTAATGAATGAATTTATGATACATTATAGTTTTATTTCTCAAAGGTGTCTTTGAATACAGAAATAATTTTACAAGTGATAATTTGATAGAGTAATACTAATCATTAAGGACACACACACACCTGTACATATATATATTTGCTTATACATGCAATTTATTTCCCTTTTTTCCAAGCCCTGATATTTCATTATGAAAATTCTAGTTTAAAGAGTCATGAGCAGATTGAGTATATTCCTGATGCAAAGTCTTGAGACTGTACATGCTTTCAACCCATTCACCAAATTCTGCACTCATGGAAAAGATTTTACTAAAACAGCTGTTACCAGGAATGTATTCATTTAAGGTAGGAGAATATCTATTCCAAGAGTTTTCCTCATTCTCATTTTTCTTCTTCTAACTGTTGTTTGTGATCTTCCTCAGACAGAATTATAGACGTACCTGCTTAACAGAGGATAAACTCATCTACTTTTTCATTTACCACATCTCACAGAGAAGTCTGAAGTGCAATAGGATTTAGTTATTGTATGCTGTAATCCACTATTAGGTGTCTCAGTGTAACAATGAGGAGATAAAGCACTGTCCTAAATGGTAGAACCTATTACACGTGTCAGTAACCCATATCCACAGGGATGTCACTACAACATCTAGATGCCAAACACCCTGGGTTCTGGCGTGATGTTCTTAGCATGCACAGGAGCCAGTTGGCAGTGCATTTGGGAGTCAAGCTTGATGAGGTTGGATGCCGCACAGGCACATACTTTACTTTCATAAAATTATTTCACAATGCAAAAACACCATGGTGTTGCATAGGAGAGTTCCTTCCTGTCCACCATCCTAGCAGGAGAAGGTTCTTCTCCTTCACATAGAGGAAAGAGGTGAAGGAGCTCACATGAGTCCAGGGAGGCACACATGAAAATGGTTATATTAATGATTTTCTCTGATGAACTAGATATTTGGCATCTGGGTAAAAGTCACCAAACCACTTGGTGTTTTTTTAGAAATTGGCAATACTTTAAGTGATAGTAGCTATTCTTGTCCTATACTTCCAA
Organism: Sinosuthora webbiana; assembly: GCA_013397395.1. Taxonomy (NCBI): domain Eukaryota; kingdom Metazoa; phylum Chordata; class Aves; order Passeriformes; family Sylviidae; genus Sinosuthora; species Sinosuthora webbiana. Next base: position 218,666 of record VXBN01014816.1, on the reverse strand, counting down.
AGAATTTTGCTAAGGTCCATGTGAAACTTGTAATCCATAATTACAGGGAATGGTTTTTTGCACTAAGCAAAACACAGAAACATTTCAACAGGTGTATGTCTAAAAGGGTTTTTCTTAACCTGTGGGAGGCAATCCCAGAGCTTTGATGGTGACTTGTTCTATTTTTCTGAACCAAAATAGGAAATAATTTTTATCTGAATATACCTGACATCCAGGATATGTGTACTGCATGGTACTGACATATCCCAGGTGAGGATATATAGGGTATTTCAGGTCACCTACTCAGACGTATTTCAGAGCTGTTCAGTGAGCCATGAAAACTCAGTCAGCGTGATCACCAGTTGTTGATGTTCCCCATCACAAACAATAATTACAGCGGTCACTGCTGTGACCGCTTGGAAAATGTCATCCATGGTAGGGACATCCAAGTTGTCCAGGGATAATGCCATTGTGTGTTTATTTATGCAAAACTTCTTGTTCTGGTCTCAGCCTGCAGATCCAGGTTAGTCCTTTCTTTATCATCATTATACATTTGAAAATATTATCTCTGGAAGTCAATTCCTCCCACAGAGGCAGTGAGGTGAGAGGTGTCTTTATGGTCTGTAATTACGGGGGATAGGAAACGGAACAAATAAAGCCACAAGCATCAATGGCTATCAGTTGAGACAGGGGAATTTTTGTTTCCAAAACTAGTTTTAAGCTCTGCAGGTTCCAAGAACATAAGTTATGACAGAAACAGAAAAGAGCCATCTGGTCCAATTTGTCTGCATATTTGTGCTGTTCTGAATCCCAGCTCTTAGTTTATCCTCCAAATTCCTTATTTTCCTTTCCTTCACAAATATAATTTGATATTTGTCACAGACTGTACAACCATTTGCTTTCATTGTTTTCCTGGGTAATTTTGAAATTTTTTCTCTGACCCCTGTGCCACATTCTCCTCTACTGTGTTCCAAGTGTGTTTTATTTTTGGTTCCTATTTTTTAGTTAGCATTCTGCAAAAATTTTAGCATAACTGAACCACCTTAATACATATTATTGCTTAGTCTGGCCTAAGCTTTTACAAGTTTCTGTGGTGTGATCTTTCAGCTTGATCTATTTTCTGTAACTGTAACTCAAAAGCCTTTTTTGGAACTGTACAATTTATTTGCTTATATTATTTTTATTCCAGCTTGTGTTATTGTAGTATAAAGATCAGTACTGTCACCTATATTCAGAAAGACCACCTCTGAAATGGAATATCTTAGTATTACCAGATAACAATGTATTTACAGCTACAGTCTCCCTTTCACTCACATTTGTCTCATTAACTTGACACAAAATCCATTGTTTCAGAAGTTCTGGATACAGGCTTGGCTCTGGTGCTATGATAAAAATGTCTGAAATTCTGAGCCTTTTAATTTCTGAATTGTATTGGATTCCAGAAGTACATACTTGAAGGACATCAGACTACAAACGGCTGAGTGTTATGGGAATATTTATTTTAATAAGATAAGTTGATGGGTGATAGAATCACAGAATATTCTGAGTTAGAAGTATTGAGTCCAATTCCTGGCCCTATACGAGACACTCCAAGCATCACACATGTGCCCGAGAGCATTATCCAAATGCTTCTTGAGCTCTGTCTGTCTTGGCCCTATGACCACTTCCCTGTTCCAGAGCCTGTTCCAGTGCTCAGCCATCTTCTGGGTGAAGAACCCTTTCCTTATATCCAACCTAAACCTCCCTTGACACAAATTTAGGCCATTCCCTTGGGTCCTGTCACTGTCACCACAGAGCAGAGATCAGTGCCTGCCCTTCTTCTTCCCCTCAGGAGGAAGTTGTACCTGCAGTGAGGTCTTCCATCAGTGTCCTCCAGGCTGAACAGACCACGTGCCCTCAGCTGCTCATCACACAGTTTCCCCTCAAGCTCCTTCATTATCTTTGGACACTCTTTTAACAGCTTAATATTTTTATTATATTGTGGTGCCCAAAACTGCCAACAATACTCAAAGTGAGGCTGCCCCAGTGGAGAGCAGAGCTGGACAATCCCCTCCCAGGTGTGGTCATGGTGTTATTCTGTTGATTGGGCTGGAAGCTCATCCACCTTTAGAAAAAAAATCATTACTCAAGTTGGATGTGTTGAATTTTAGAAAAGTGCCAGGAAGACTGGCTACTTTTCTTGATTTTTCTGGTGTTGAGCAAAGGATTTTGATGATATGTAGATGAACACCTTTAGTCAAGGGATGAGGAAGGGACAGAATTTAGGTAGCATCATCAACGTTTCCAATTTATTTGAGTTTTAAATTGATAGCTTTCTTCTCTATCCTTATGTTTACTAAAAGTTTAAAGAATGATTAATTCACTAGAGGATGGATGTTAACTGATCAGCTTGTAGTTAAGACATTATGTGGAAAGCTGGAATACCAAGCGTTGTTCCAGCTCCACCAGAAGCTGAGTGGTTCAGTGAATCCGTTTCCTCCTCTATATATCAGTTTTTCAATCTGTAGAAATAAAACATGTGCCACCTTTTATTGTTGCTGTCTAGTCTTTCCTTCCTGGTATGTGAACAACCATCTCTTGACTAAAGGTGCTGTTAAAGCGTTGCCAGGATTTTGTCCTGCCTAAGGGAAGACATCCACCGTGTTTATTAATAAAATCTTCACATAAATTCCTCTGATTTTAGACTGCTAGAGCATTCAGTGAGAGCCATGTCACACGTTTTTAAGGTCATTAGTAGACTTAGCAGTGTACAAAAAGTACTGTGAGTGGCCAGTCCAGATGAAGTTTACGCAGCAGGGGTGAGGTGAGCTACCTGTTTCCTGAGGATCTGGTGTTTCTTTTGATGCTTTGGAAGAGATTGTTCTGCATCATGTCAGTTTTCTAGATACAAGTATAACAAAGCTGTAAATAATTCCTTTGAGTCACAGACATTAAGGGCTGAAGAAAACAAATTTGTTCTGATTTGATTTGGTTAATTTCTCCAGTAATATTGCCTTTATATGTGAAATTTCTTTTTGTAAAAGGAAAAATGAGGCTCCAAAAATGTCTTTAAGAGAAGAGAACATGCAATTTCACCACTTATTGTGCTAATGAGCCTTTCTGCAGTCAACACACTGAATGTTTTCTGCAAGAGGCCAGCAACATCAATATTAGAATAAAATACAATGACCTACTTCACTACAAAAAGAGTAAGTAAAGTGTAATTTATCATTTAGAGGCTTTTCTATATAGAGGGATCTGAAGTTATTGTTTCAGTGAAAATTCACCATGACAATAATCCAATTACTGATGTCTGTGATCTGCTATAAAAGAAAAATGCTCTTGATGGCAGCAGAATTCTAGTCATAGGCATGTAACTCATGTCAGCACTCCAATTAACTATTTTGTGCCATATCTCTGCAACATGCAGGATGCTGAACAAACTTCAGCAAGCTAAATCTCAGCTATGAGATTTCTTGCACTGTTTTTATTTATATATTTATTTATTTACTTTTTAATTAAGGAAACCCGTTGAGAACTAAAAAGTGATGGAACTGGATGAAATCACATCAAAATCTTGTTACTTTGAGGATGGTGAAGATGACAGCCTTTAGTGCAACTGATTTTTTTTCTGTTACTCTGGACACTCTCTCATCTATGAAATTTCAACTAAACAGTTTCAATGAAATGAATAGAATGATATGTAATAAAAAATTAATTTGTTCTCTTGTTTATGTGAGCAAAGTAAGCAGAAGAGTAAGCTTCATAGGAGTTCTCCTTTTCAAGAAAGATCTGCTTTTTTTTTGTCTTTTCTNTGGTGAAGATGACAGCCTTTAGTGTAACTGATTTTTTTTCTGTTTCTCTGGATTCTCTCTTATCTATGAATTTCAGCCAAACAGTCTCAATGAAATGGATGGAATGATATGTAATAAAAAATTAATTTGTTCTCTTGTTTATGTGAGCAAAGTAAGCAGAAGAAGAGTAAGCTTCATATGAGTTCTTTTCAAGAAAGATCTGCTTTTTTTTTGTCTTTTCTATTCCTTTCTTAAAATATTTTTTCTGTATTTTCTGTAGCTCTTTTCTTATCAAATTCATATTGAAGATGTGGAGGAGATTGCATAGATACATAGAGTCAGATAAAGACAATGAAGAAGTCAGATCCAGTATGAAAACAAGCTAATAGTAACATTTTCAGAAGTATTTCTCAGAAAAAAAAAGTCAGTAAGAATAAAAAGAAATTATTGTTGTTTCATTCTAAAGGTGTCTCTGGTCAGAAAAAAAACTTTATTCAGACCATAGAGGTTTAGGAGTAAACCTGAAGAGCCAAAAGTAAGTGGCAATTTAAAATGAATTTTTTTCAGAACCACTTAACTCACTCCTCATTCTCAAGCATCCTGCAAATTGTAATTTATTATTCTTTATAGTACATAACTACAAAGCTGAAAAACTCTCTCGCTTCTGCTCTACAAATAAGTAATTGAAACCAAACAATTGGAAAGTCTTGGTTACATCAAGTGGTGTCAGAGGAAAATAATTAAACTCAAGAATGATCTTGCAGAGAAGAAAAATTTATATATTTCAAATAATATTTTCAATATACTGAGAAAGGCCTGGGAATAAATAATAGATAACTATAGTCTGAAAATTTGAAATTGACTTAGTGAAGGCTGGATGTGTCAAACATATTCTACACAATTCTTTTTGGAGGTGCATAAGCATCCTAGAGTATTTGTCAGGTAAAACCTGTTGTTTTGAGGGAAAATTATACGCATGGCCTATGGACAGAGGGAAGTGTCCCTGGTAGTTTTGGAGAGGCTTGTGCATGAAAAGAAAGCTGAGGGACTGTGAAAACCATAAGTAGAGTCCAAGAGCAGATGTGGGCACAGGTGCCTCTTCAGAGTACTGGCACTCCCACGCATCTGAATGCTGTCTCCATGGACGATTTCTTGGTTTGTTTTTTCTTTTATCTCACAAGTAACTGTGGGCCAAACTTCTCAAGCTGTTCCATGTTAGGAGGGCTCAGGGCTGTGTGCTATGGAGATGTTGCATGAAGTTATGAATCCTATGACAGCACTGTGCTTCTACTTTACCTTCACTTCTGGTAACCAATGAGAACAGCTACTGTGATTCCAAATGTGCTCCTGTTAATCAACACGCACTAGTTGTTAGTCATCAACATCCCAGTGATGTTTCCTGGGAAGCAAATAACTGAATGTTTTTCATTGAGGACTTCAACATTTAAATTTTTCTTCTTCTGTGCTACAAAAAACAATCCATCCTTTTTTTAAACAAACAAACAAACAAACAAACAAAACCAAAAAAATCATTGTAGTAAATTCCGTCAGGGCTGTCCCAAATATAAACATGTTGTAGAAAATAATCTTTGCTGAAAAGCAAGGAAGAGAACAGTGTCAGGAAAAGAAAAGAAAATCCTGTGTGGCTAATGTACATGCTCACGTATGAACTAAGAATTCACTAGCTGTGCTACTGACCATGGCAATGAATTGAGGTATATTAAAACAGTTAGTTTTTGTAAAACTTCCTTATTTGAAAGGAGGTGGAAAGCTAAAATGTCACCTGGAGATGCAGGGAAGGAACTGTTGGGTAGATCTTGCTTCTGGCTCTGCTGAGGCTGCACCCTATGACACCAATTTTCCTTCCATGGTTTCCAAGATGCTGGTACAGGCAATGGCCTTTAGCAATAGGCCTGTTCCATACTGCCATTTATATATCCATGCTGATGGACATGAGGACTGCAATTATTTTTGTCAAAATAGCAACAATACCTGTTTGGGCTGTGATGGAGGATGTGCTTCCTTCAGATCACACCATTGGCTGTATTGTTATATACCCTTATATAACTGTCCCTTGCTGAAGCAAAATTAATTTCTACATTTTTTTCACAGGAATATCATGTCCACTTTTCTGAGCAAACAGAATTTGCTTTCATTTCTATCTCTTGGTGAATCTTTTAAATATTTTTTTTCTTCCAAACTGGCACATGCAGGTATTTCACTTGCATACTTAATATGATTTCTTTTAACGATAAAATGGGATTAAAAATTATTATGTGGATTTCCTGTCCCACACCTGTGTATGAATAATCAAACCAGATTTGCAATCTCCTTCTACTCCCACCACACCCAGGTTTTTTCTCATCTCAACTGCTGGTGTTGTCAAAATATGCTGTACCCACTTGTTCATTTTTCTTCTTGTCATGCATTGATATCACATATCATTTCTTGACTAAGAGTTTCTGAATTGTCACAGTATAATAAAAGACCTTAACAATATATTGTTCAAGGAGCCCGGCATTTTATCTTGAAGTATGTCTGGTCAAGCAAATCCTCTGACTTCTATCTGGTTTTAGCTAAGGCATCAACAAATACCTCTTAAACACTCCTGCCTGTCATTTATCTTTCCTAGGTCAGCAGTCTTTACTGTGTTGGATGTCCTCACAATTAATTGCACTGCATTGCTGAAGATTTAAGATGCCCAGAGAAGTGTCACTGGGTGAATGTATTTGGTGTCCTTGTGAGTGTTTGCTGCTGAACTGTCAGGACAGGGTCAGGAGAGGCTGTGGCTCTGTGTGTCTGTCTACCCTAGCTGAGCTGGTACTGAGCTTTGGGGGACAGCCAACTTCAAATGCACTTTGAGCCCTCTTTGAGAGACAAGCTGCAGTATCCTGGGTCCTGAAGGCTCTTGTCACAATCAGAGGTGTTAGCAAGACCAAGATACAGCCTGATTTCTTTGCCTGGACAGAAAGCCTTGTGAATGTCCTCTTGGGTTCTCTAACCCAAATCACCCCCTGAATGCAACCCTTAGGGTTCAGTGAGTGTAGAGAACTGGAGCTGTCAGATACCTTTGCTTTTTCAGCTACAACACTCTGGCAGCCTGACCTCTTATTGCAGTCCTGAAAACTAAAGCACAAACTCCCCCTCTGGTCTTCTACCCCATGGAGTGTAGCTTCTTGTGTCTGACTTTTCTGTGGCCAGCATTGCTTTACTCTTAGCTCTCTGCATCAATGTTGTCCAAAGGTTGACATTCCTGCCTTTCACAGAGCTATTTGCATCTGTCATACTAGTCTTGCATAAAGAAACCTTTAATATTTTCTTTCATCTCTACTTCAAATATTTATTAGCAATCTGATATTTTAATCCTGTTTATAAACAGCTGATGGATGATTGTAGTGTTTCTTTTGTCTTCTTTCTCTGACTCCCTAGTCTTTCTAATCCTATTTCTGGCTACACACTGTGTATCCCTCTCTAACAAACTGTAGTTCTCCTCATGTAATTCCTCCCAGTAACTCACTTTTTCCAGGAGGCACATGCTATTTTAAGAACTGTGCAGTGTCACTTTATGGATTCCTCTCATGCTTTTGACACAGCTTTAGAGTTTTAACTTTCATTGGGAAAACACAGTGTCTGCTTTGCAGATGGAGTGGTAAGGGATTGTAAAAGGATGGGGCTGCTTCTGACTCTGGGCTCTGAATTTTATACCATGTGTGAATGTCCTGGTTTTGGCCAAGGACGGGGTTAATTTTTCACGGTGGCCATGATGGGGCAGGGCCTGGAGCCATGTGGTCATGGCCAAGACCTGGATGTTATTCCACACTACAGAACATCAGTATATACATTGGGAGAAAACATCAGCAGCCTCCAATGACTGCTCAGGGATGGGCTGACTGGACATTGGTCAGCGGCTGCTGAACAATTGTATTATGTATCACTTGTTTCTCTTGGATTTTATTCTTCTTTATATTCCTTTTCATTTTATTTATTTTTATTAAAAAAATTATAATTAGCATTGTTGCCATTAATTATTATAATATATGTATATTTCTTATTTTTATAATTTTTTTATTTCAACCCATGAGTTTTTCTTTTTTATTTGCAATTCTCCCCACCTGGAGTAATTCCACAGCAAGGGAATCAGCCTAGATACATCAGGAGTAACACCTGAAGACACGGGTACTGAAGCTAATTCCCATGAAGACCTTAATTCAAACAAAAGACAGGTGAAAACTCTGAGGGGTCCTGGCAGAAATTAATTGCTTTGTAGCTCTGCAGTATTTTTTTGGAGATTCAGCAGAAAAATCTGTGTTTAAGAAGTTCTCCTTGAACTCTTGTTCTATCTGCTATGTGATTTCCAAGGGGCTAAAGCTGGAAACAAGATCAACAGTGATGAGAACCTGAATAATATGGAAATGACTGGAAAGGCTTTATTAGAGTTAGATTTTGGAGACCAAAGCAGTTCATTGTGGAGTCCTCTAGCCCACAGAGGAGATATCTGATCCTGGGTGAGTGGTTATGTACACCACAAGTGGGAACTATAAATATACTTTGTTCACAGCTAATCAGTTCAGAGAGATGTGTGTGGTACAAAGGTTTGGTCCAATTAACACAGTCTGTTGACTTTCTATATAGAGGATTTAGCAAGGACTGTGATTAAGCTCAGAAATACATGCCCCTTGAATGATTTCTCTACCTCAGAAGAAAAAAGACACAGGTGAGCTTTTTTAATGGAGGAGGACTAATATATTAAAGCAAGATCTACTGTGCCTTTGAGGTGTACACAAGAAACAGAGGCATTAGAGCTGGTTGTTTTCATATCTAAATTATATTTTAAATTACTCTGAGTATAGATGCATTCTTTGTTTCACAACACATTTTATATACTTCTATTCCTGTATAGAAATATGATTTTTTTTTGTGTGTTTACTGCTAAGGGACATGTTATGATGTCTATACCAGCAAGAGGGAGAAAGCGCATATCCATCAATTTTGCTTAGAATTATTATTCCAATAAATAATCACGTTAATAATTATGTTAATAATTCTAGAGTAATTTCAGCTCCCTGTATCTTAAGAGTCCTTCAGTTATAAATGGAAGTCTAATATTATATGGAGCCTGCTATGTTCCTTTGTAATGTGTAACATTTGTTTTGAAAATCTGTCATTTCACAGGATACAGAGAAGTACTTGCACATTAAACACATGACATCGAGGATATATGTTTCTGTCTCAAAGGCATAGAATCCCATAGGAGTTTCATAGCTAAGGCAGTAAATTTTTCCTCTTTCTAGAAATTTTGGAGCAAAATAGTGTTGAGACTGTGGGAGAAGCGTTGGGCGAGGAGAAACGAAGCTGTAGATCTGTAAAGACTGGAGGAGCTTGGTGACCTTTGTGAAGTGTGCCTCTGTGGAATCTCTCTTCTTGAAGGAAGAAAATTGTATGGCTCCAAATTTGTGAGCAAGTTTCCATGATGTGAACAGTACCATCTTCACTGCAGAATCGAAACTTAAGGGAAATTCACCCCGGGCTTCTGGGAGATGACTAAAGGATATTTCCTTTGGGGAAAGTCAGTTTATGAGAATGATTACTTCTGAAAGGTCAGCATAGTGTGTCTAACCTTGTTACAAGTACACATCCATCTTAAAATTCATGATGTATAATGTGTTATCAGGTATCCTAATGACACAGCTGATGATGTAGTTCTACACCTATCAGTTTTTCAGGGTTATCCTTAATTATGCCAATGAAAACAAAAGTTCTTGGATCTCGATTTGCAAAATTATTTGGTCAATTTTCTCATTATTCTTTCATCATTTACTATCAGAAGCCTGAGGAATAAATGTATAGATGATTTTTAGATATGTTTGGGAAATCTTTTCATTTTACATGTGATGGGCCTTACGTACAGAATCATGATGTTTTTCTGATGAGCTGGGATGCAATTCTGTTTTAAGGACAAAGATAAGTATGTCCTCAAAACCACAAGTTCCTTGGTGTCTGTAGAGACAGGCTTTATTACAGATCAGACGTGAGGTGTACCTTGGTACCTAACAGTATTCCTCATATTTCTTAGAGAAACCTATTTGTAAATGTAAATGTTCTGTCAGTGATAACTGACGCCTGGGAAATATGTCAGCAAAACTTAATTTGTTTACTCTATGTAATTTGTTTGTTAATGCACTGTGTATGAATGGAGTGCAATCTCAGCATATACATTTTCATTATTCAGATTTATTTGTTGAATTGTGCTGTTGACAGGGCTTGCTGCTACTTTGTGATTAACTCATTAAACAAATTTGTTAGTATTTTTAAAATAAATTGTTCTGCTTCAACACAAAAAGCACATTGACTGGTTGTTCCTTTAATTTCTTAGTACCATATTTAAGCTCAAGATCCACATAGAGACTCCTCAGCACATAAATGTGAAGCAGTTAATTGAATTTACCTGCAGTATATATTTTGAATTTTATTATTATTGGCATACCTGTTTTCTAAAATGTTCTTTAAAAAAATCTTAAATATCATTGCGTAGTCACCTAAGTTTGCATAAAAATTCTGAAAGACTTTTAATGGAGAAATTTTGCAGTCAGCATTCCAAAATCCACTCATAAACAGTAAGAGAAGAAGAAATTGTTTAACAGTTTCAGTTGCATGGGATGGTATTCTAAGTGTCAAGTTGTTGTTGAGAAAGAAAGAAGTGTAGATGTGTTACACTGGGAACTTTTCTCTGGAGCTTTATGACTATAAGAGGTGATCCAGAATATTATTTGTTAAATTTGAAAATGAAAATCCTCATGAATTATTTACTTTACTATCTGCTTTATGAAAAATGACTAGATGTTAATTTTAAACTTTTAGGAATTAGAACATGAAGTGTATCGTTATCCTTTCAAAATAAATAAATAAAAATAATTTGTGGTTCCAGTGTTGGGATCAAATCCCATGGGGTTTGTTTTTTCTTTCTTCTATGAAACTGTAGCTATAAATAATTCTGTCTATGTTTTTCCATCAAATGCTATGTCAGAATATATTTTGCTTCATGTTAAATTAATATGTATTTTTTACTGTAAAATTTAAAGACTAATATGTTTTCAGTATAAGAATAAAAAAAAAAATAGCTGATAGAATCAGGAGTAATTTAGGCTGAGAGGGAAGCCTAATTCAACTCACTGTGTAAGACAGGCCTGATTTTTGGCTATGTCCAAGGATGTAATTTAAATCCCCTCTGTGTGTACCTGTTTCAGTGTTCTACCACCCTTGCTTTTAAGACCTTTTTCCTTTTACAGAACTTCAATTTGTGGGGCAATTGGTGTCAGCTGTCTCTTGTCCTTTGGCTGCACATTTTCAAAGCACCTGGTTTTGCATCCTTTGTATTCTCCCTTTAGTTTCTTCCTTACTCTGCTCTTCCTGAGTGAGCAAACCCAGTTCTCCCATTTCTCCTGGTATGCCATGCACTCCACACCCCTACCAGTGAGCTGCCACTGGCTCATGCCAATGTGTCCATATCTTTCTTAAACTGAGGAGGCCACAACTGGACTGAGCACCCCAGATGTGTTTCACCAGGGCTGAGAAGACAGGAGTGTCACCTCTCTCAGTCTGCCAGCTGTACTTTTGACAGCACAGCTCAGGATGTGGTTTGCTTTCTTTGCTCCCTGTAAAGCTACTTTAAAGCCAGTCACCCGCCAGTCTGTACCAGTTCTTGAGTTAGTCCTCTGAGGTGCAAAACTTGACATTTCCTATGGTTGAGCCTGATAAATTTCCTGTAAATGCATTTCCCCTGACTTACAAGGTCCCTCTCTACAGAAAACCTGTTGGTTTGGTATCATTCACACTCCTCCAGTTTGATATTATCCATAAACTTTCTCAGGATGCATTGCATCTTATCATTTAGGACATTTATAAACACAAAAACCCAGTGTTGGTCTCAGTATAATTCCTCCTCCTGAGTATTGCTGGCACTTTTCCACTGCTTGGCCACTGAACCCCTCATTACAGCCTTTTCAGTTTGGTAATCTGGCAATAATTTTCTGCTCGCCTAACTGTCCACCCATCAGAGTTTTATTTCCTAATGGTAATAAGATCTTTTGGGATTTGTATGGAAAGCTTTGCTACATTTAAGGTAAATGACCTCAACTGTGGTACTCTTGTTCACATATCCAGCAATTTTTTGGTAGAAAATAATGACATTGTGCGTAGATGGAAAATCAGCCTGTCTATGTCTTTTGCCATTTGGTCTCTGGCCCCATTAAACAGGGCTCCCATACTTTCCGTAATTTAATTCTGTTGGTGACATATGTATAGAAGCCCTGATTGTTGCCCTTCACATCCCTTCCTAGTTTCAGTAACAGCTGAGATATGTCATTCCTAAATCTTCTCCTTAAGTTAAAACATCATCTCTACACTCCTGCCAGGAGTCCAGTCCTTGTACACACTCCTGAATACTTCTTTTTTTGAGTTCATTTTTAAGTGCCTTTTTTATCTATGCTCGCCTTTGATTTCCACTCTTCCTTAGATTTCTGCACATTGTAGTTTTTCATCTGTGTGCTTTGGGGAGGTTGTTCTTGATCAGCTGTTCTGTACCACTGTCCTTCCAAGCTGCCTCCCATGGGATCCTGCCTCATACTAATATATACTGTCCTGACACAAGGGATGTTGTTCAGTGATGATCAACAGAGCTTTTAAAGAGTAGTTTACTTCACTTTTACAGTGTGTTTCTGGGCTTGACCCAGCCCATTTGTACATGATCTCACCCCAGTGGTCTGAGCGAGAAAAGTGTTATCATCCCATCTAACAGAAACACTGAAGTCTCTGGCCCTGAAGATATAAAGATATCTACACTGATTTAACTGAAAATTAGTATATTTCTACACAGGTAGCTGGATATAGCTCTAAAATTTTTTCATTTAGACAGTGTGTTACGCTAATAAAAACACTTGACTCAAAGATGAATTTCAACAAAACTGTAAGTCCAGGGAAATTAACCAAATTCAGAGATCTGAGAGTGAGCACACACCATCATGGTGCATAAGTAGAAAGGAATAAACCAATCCAGATTCAATCTGGAGAAGTAGAAAGCAGAAATACTGAAAAATCTTTCTCCACTTACAGTTGGCAATTGCTATCTACAAGATGAGTGGTAGAAGCCTCTCAAATTGCTTGTCAATTTCTTTGACTATAACAAGTCATTCTGGGTAGCTATCAATGGAAATCTAAACAGATTAGATAATTGGAAGATTTGGATGATTACAGAAAATTGTCCTGGTTTTGTACGAGAGTTAATTTTCTTCTAAGTAGCTATTACAGTGCTGTGTTTCTTTGATTTGGTATGAGAATAATACTGATAACACACAGCTATTTCAGTTTTGCAATGCAGTGTTCATACTAGGTCAAGGTTACTTGCTACTTCGATGTCTCATACTCTACTATTAAGGAGGTGCACAATAATCTGTGAGGGATTACAGTCAGGATGTCTCACCCAGACTTGCCAAAAGGATATTCCACACCACAGAATGTATGCCAGTGTATGAACTGGGGCGAGTTTGGCAGGAGAGGCTGATTGTTATTTGGATACTGGCTGAGCATCAGTCAGTGAGTGGTGAGCAATTGCATTGTGCATCACTTTTCTTTCTTACGTTTTATTTATCTCTGTTTTCTCTCTTCTCTTGTTCAGAGTATAGAAATTTGGCAGAAAATACTCCTCCCCTGAAAAAAATTAGCACACCATTTTATTTGAATTTCTTATTCTCTGAGAGTGGAGAAGGGTGAAGAGGTTGCCCAAAAGAGCTGTGGATGTCCTATCCCTTGAAGTGTCTAGGCCAGGAGGGATGGGACTTTGAGTAACCTGATCTAGTGGAAGATGTCCCTGCCCATGACAGGGGGTTCCAACTAGATGATTTTTAAAGTCCCTTCCAACCCAAATAATTCTTTCTATGTTTATTATTAGACTTTATTTTATTTCAGTTATCAAATTGTTCTTATACTTTCCTTCTAATTCTCATCATCATCCCACTGGGGTGTGGGTGAGCAGCTGCATTGCACTTTGTTGCCAGCTGAAGCTAAGCCAGGATAAAGACCTAAGATGAAAATGTCTAACATGGATCTTATTCCTCTTCCCAAATTCCACCTTTCATAGAACAGAAGGAAAAATAGGTGCATATCCATGTATCCATCCATCCATCCATCCATCCATCCATCCATCCATCCATCCATCCATCCATCCTTTTTCTATTCTTAAACCAAAACCACTGAGTGCTTCCAGAAAAGATTTAAGAAACCTTTGTGTCTTTGTTCTCTGGAAATGCAAGTGACTGCTTTACTTGCCATGTGTTAATAAAGTGCACTGGTCTGCAAACCCACACTAAAGATTAAACTGGAGGGTCCAAAAAGTAGTGAGGAACATCTTGGCTATTTCTATTGCCACCTGAAGGAACTCCACCATTTCCAGTCTGGAAACCAAGAGATCTGTGAAGACAATGTGAGGAGATGAAGACGAAGTCAATGTTTACTGTGAACAGTGTGAAATTTATGATGCCTTTACTACTGTTTACTGCTTAATTTGCAGGGGTTGTGAGGAAAAAACGTGCTTGATAAATAAACTGCTCAATGAAGAATCTGATCAAGTGAAATTCTGATAAACATTTAAATCAGTACAGACCCATATTTCAGCTCAGTTCTCTCATGCCTTTTTTTCTTTATTTTTATAATATTCCTGAGTAGGATAAGGAAAATTTTCATTAGATAATAATAATTTTCATTCTTTCTTTTGCCAGGGACTTTGTATTATGTATTTACCTTTTATTGTCTTAGTCATGCAAACTTTACTATTCCCCTGGGCATTTGTTCTGTGTGGTTTTATGTGTTTTTAGTTGAGTGGCATAATACATTTATTATTTGTTCAGAATATGAGTATAAACCTATAAGACATAAAAATTTCTGCTGAGTCATTATTAAGAATGAGAACTCGGACTGTATGACTTTTTTTGCTCAACTTTCAACATCTACTGAAAATTCAGCAGAGAAGCTAAATCTTTTATGTCTAATTTTATTATGTATTGTTAATCTACCTTTCCTTCTGAATTGATGGGTTTGTATGTGCCCTTCTGATCCATGCTGTTGTAAAAGGCATTATAGTATATATGATATCATATATGATATCTAAATTTAATACCTAATAGTATAAGTAGCATAACACACAGCTTTAGACTGATGTTTGTCTCCAACAAAAAAACACAACCAAACCAAAACCAAACCAACTACTTTAGGAATATTTTTCATAGTATTTTAATTCATTAATTCAGAAAGACTCTGGAAGATTACATTGTATGACATAAGATCATACATAATGTAGTCTGAAGTACCATATATGTAAGAATCTTCTTACTCTATAAAGACGTGTTCTTAAAATCTACATGTTTGTAAAACAAGTCAGAAGGATGGTCAGAAAACTATTAACTTTCCCTTGGGAATTTTAAGGTCTTATTTGGAACTATTAAAACTATTTTGGAATCTAGAAGATAAAGAAGATGTAAAGATAGTGCTGGAAGTTATTATTGTAATTCATTCTGATAGCCTAGAACTGGTTAATTCCCCAACTACCAAGTGATAATCACAACAAGTGGAACACATCATTAAAATGGGAGCTGTTAGTAAAATAGGTGTGATTTTGTGCCTGATTGCATTTGTTTATATATTTTGCTAATGAATCATAATTAATTTAGTCAAATGGATAATATATTGTTAAATTCTGCAATGAGTTATATAGAGTTATAGAGATAACAAATGACACCTTGTCATTATATTGACATTGCAGACTGAAAATAATTACCTCCACTGACATTACAGTGTAGTATACACAAAGGTGTTCTAAAATGGATTTAAAAAGTGATAGAAAACTCAGGTCAACCTTGTAAAGAATACTCTGAAACATCTTCTCCCCAGAAGGAAAGACCATTGTAGGCTCCCAAAAAGCTGAATATCCAAAGACTTACGTTTATCAAGTAAGCAAATACTTCCAACGTTGACAGTTGAGAGGCTAAATGTTGCCCAGGTTCTTTTTCACATAAACACATCAGACATATCACACCTGGGAAAGTCTTCACAAACTTAAAGCTCCTTTCCTCTGAGAAACCCATCAAATTGATAATTAACATAGTTATGTATTGGGGATTTTATATTTTATTTTATCTTATTTCATTATCTTATTGGTACAAGTTAGCTCAGTTTCTCCTTAGAACAGTTCTAGCATGATGGATGGTGACTGTTTTTGACAGTGCTCAACAGTTTTAATATACACTATTGAATTTAGATGTCATATATGATATCATTTCACATTTTGAAACATACATCTACAGTTTTTTCACCTTACTGTTGATCTTATGTCATACAATGTAGTCTTACAGACTCTTTCTGAATTAATGGATTAAAATACTATGAAAAATATTCTTAAAGTAGTTGGTTCAGCTTTGGTTTTTTGTTTTTTTTTTTTTTTTT
>VXBN01014816.1:141490-192410 GCA_013397395.1 Sinosuthora webbiana | reverse complement strand
TTTTTTGGTACATAAAACATCCTTGATAGACAACATGCAGTGTTTTTAATTGTTTTGGCTTTTAAAATCACTTTTATAAATCCATTTGGAGAGAAAAAGAGCTGTTTCCCATACCTACTAGGGAAGAAATCACAGAAGAACTGCATATAATCCTATTATACAGCAGCACTGAAACTTTTCTGACTTGGATTGAAATTCCTCAAAGTTTGATGACAGTCCTGGAATAAATCCCAGTACTCCATACATGTCTCTTCATTTTGAAGGGTAGGTATGTCTTGCAGATGTTATTTGGTATAATTAAATGAGTAAAGAAAATCTTGTCTCTCATTTAATGCAATTGGATGAATTGATCTCTGACATCCATTTTCCCTGATTACTTTAGCAAGACAATTTACTCTAAATTGGCCAATCTTCACAATAAAAAAGAAATCACAACAGAAATGAAACAAATAGGCAAGACTTCAGAGTTTCTATAGAAAAATATTGTGCAGCTCAAAAGGTAAACAAGGATTTGGTTTGTTTTCAGTTCATATTGCAAAGCCTGGAAAAGCTTTCTGAAAACATACTATGTCTTTTCTGGTGGGATCCAAGAGAGTAAATAAAGATCTTTAGCAAAGATCCCACAAACTGATACCTGGAAAACATTCTTGCTGTTTTCTTCAAAAAGCTAGAGCCAAAGGTGACTACTGCTGTTGTTTTCCTCACCTTGGCTCTCTCAGGCCACATTTAATATCTGCATTGCAAATTCACAGCACTCAGCTGAACATATACCCAAAGTCTTAAAAAATATAGGTGGTTTGGGTGTGTGTTTTACCATATTTAAATAGGTTTTCTGATGATATCTCACATATTGGGGAAAATTACCCTCATCCAGGATCTTGAAAAAATAACTTGCAAGCATGGATAGCTTAGTTTCCCATCAGAGCTGGTGAATGAGTTTCATGTATTGGGTTAGTTTTTAACTTTTTCTCCTTTTTATTGCCTTTGGTCTCAAATATTTCCTTTGCCAGGTGATTAAGGAGGTTACACCAAGAAACTCATGTAAAGTTTTTTGTTGGCTGTCATCTAGTTTAAATTTTTCCTGTGCTTTCCCTGTCAAAGTTCCATGAGTGGCTGCAATTTTAATGAAGTGACATCTAAAATTTTGTCTGATTTTCACATTGATTCCTTATTAATATCCATCACTCCAACCACATGCCTGAAGATAAATAAAAAATTATATAGAAAAATGAATAAATAAATTGCATTAATTTTGTATCTCATCCATGGAAACCCTACAGTTTAATGTCAGAATGTCAGAAAACAGTGTACTTTTGTTGGTGAAAATCTGAGGAAATTGAAGGAATATGCCTTCAGAAAAAGAGGATGAAATGTCTTTTTTATTTTTAAAGGTATTGAATAAAATGTGTATGTCTTACTGAGATGAGGAGCTAGTCTACAGGTCATCTATCTCCTTCAACAGCATTGTTATTGGCAGGCTAGAGAAGGTTCCTTATTGTTTTCACTCTGTTTCTGTGAATATTTACTCTTTGAAAGGTGTCACTGCCTGCATTTCAGTGGCTGAGACTGCCCTGTGGCTTTGAACCACTTTGGTTTGATTCTATGATTAATTCTATTATTCTGTGAGCTCAAAAGTGGAGATTCTTTTCATATGTTCATTTTTTTCCAGAATGAAAAAAGCAGACCTGTGGCTTGGAAGTACCTGCACTGTGGCTAAATAAGAGCATTATTTTTGTCCCTGGTGGAAAGTTACATATCAAACAACACTGTGTTAAATTTGCTGGTTCCTGAAGAAGACTTTGTTTTGGAATACATCAACATATACCTACATGAATTTTACAGGAATTTTAGTAATCCAGTCTTGCTATGCAGCAACAGTTTTAGTAAGGAGGGCATAAGAAACACTCAAATTATTCCAGTTATACCAGGCCCACATACCTGCTTTCTCTCTTACCTCTTCCCAACCACAGTGAAGCAGAAAAGGTTAGACTGAATAAAATGCTGGTGGGAAAAATTCAATTATATTAACTGTTTCTTAGAACTACGAGACAATTCAAATTTCAGATTGCTATTCTAACATAAATAATTGTATATACATGGGTTTAAAATAATTTTGAGCAAATAACTCAAATACTTTATCTTTCAGCTTGTAGTGTATGTTATATTTAAATTCGACTCCAGATTTAGAGCCGTGCTAATGACTTTGGAATATTTCTTCATCCTTGTCACTACTATAAGGCAATTTCACACTTCCTTGACTCTCTAAAGGTGTAATATTGGGAAGTGTTAATTGACCAAATCCTCAGTAAGAGGGAGAGAAATAAGGAAAGATGAAGTATAATTCTGTTTATGAGTTTGACTTGAAAATTACACATTACAATACAGATATTCAGAGGCAACAAAATTTAAGCTCTTTTCTATTTCAATAAACTACTTTAAACTCTCAAATGGACTGCCTGGATTAAATAATATATATCCCAGCTTTCTGTTAAATATTACACATATACCAGGAGAGCTTGTTGGGCCAGACACTGACCTTAATTTGAAGATACACCTTTATTTTCTCATCCAGTTGCTTAGACAAGAAAGACAGGCATGGCTGTGAATACAGAATAAAAGATTTTTTCAGGTGTCAGGGAAACTGCTACAGTTTTACCTTGCCTGTAAAAAATCCCACACCTTTCCTGGATTTGCCAAACATTTTCATCCGTCTTTGCTCCTGATGCTGGCAGATGTCAGAAGGTTCCCTCCTCCTTTACAGACAGATGAAGTGAAACTTTTCCAATGAAGTCTGCATGGATCTCAGAGGACAAGGGAAGGGATCAGCAAAACAGACCCCCGTGTTTAAGTAGACAGGTTGTGGCTGCTCCAGTTGAAACTGACAGGTCTCTTTCTCATGAGTAGTGCAAAAAAGAAAAATGGTTATTTTTCACTGTGTTTAAAGGCAAACATTAGTCCCAGTTCTTGCCTTTTCCACCATAATCTGTGCCTTCCTCACTTGAGAACAAACAGAATATCCAGCCAAAATCAACTTCCAATTCTTCTCTTAAAACATGCATTTGAATACTACTTTCTTCTGATTCTTGCTGAAACTACACAATCAGCAATGCCTGTGTATGAGTGGCCTTGGTAACAACTGTGCTTACAGAAAACATGTCACTTTTACACTGTTTTGTTTGTCATCCACTGTGTGTTTCTTTGTAAAAATGTCTAAAACTACCTTGGCTTTGGAGACAAAAGAGTTACCACAGAGCTTACACTGACTAAAATTTGCATTTTACCTTTTGCTCCTGAGCTGACAGTGATTTGCATTCTTCTCTGCCCTCCGTTTCTCAAGTGTAAAGGAATACTTCAAAACTTAAAAATGTGTCTTTGATAACTTTAAATTACTCCTAATACCACCTCCTCTTGTCATAACAAAGCAGGCTTATGCTCCAAGGGGGACTGTGTGGTAGTTTTGACTAGATCAGTGGAATTATCATGGATTATTTTTAACTTTGGTTCCAGCTCTTTGAGTTTTGTTCTGACTGTCTGATTGAATTCGTGGGAAAATTGAAAGCAAACCTTGGCTAAAGCAATGGGGTTTAAGGTAATACTAGCCAAGGAAGCTGACAAAACTCTTTTACAGACCCCGTTAAAGACATAAAGGTCTCAGTCCAAGCATGTTGTGACCCAGTTCAAGTATTTGTAAAAAAAACAGGTGAGACCTGAAGGTAGGTATCATATATTATGACTGGCTTGAAAAGCTGTAAAGCTTTTTATTTAATTGGAGGTAGGGGAGCAGAGTTGAGCTTAAAATCAGTTATAAATCTCATCCTTTTCTTGCTGATTTGTTCTTCTTACAAAAATAGTTTTGATCTAGTGTGATCTTTGGCACTTTTTTATGTCCACTGGAAGACACCTGTGGGAGATGCACAAGGTAAAAGAGTGTAAGAAATTAGAGGAAGAGGAAGTAATAACCAGAAGGAAAAGACACAGTGTCAGAGTAAACTGGATAATGAAGAAGAAGAGATAACACTGAGAAGGAAATACAAGTTTAGGTAGTGCAGATTCTTTTATCACCACTTTTTAGACTGTATGAAACTCATTTCCTGGATAAGCATACTAAATTGGGAAAAGAAAACTAATCAGATCAGATTCAAAATTTACTACAAAAAAGATACTTTAAAGTGATAAAGTAATCTTTCTTTGTTCAATCTTTTACATCTCAATTGTTTATTTTAAAACACAAGGACTTATAATTGTAAAGATAATGAAGGTATCTGATTTCTTTTCTATCTTTCCTGCTTTGTCATTGTCAGCCTGTTGTGCCTCTCACTGCATCATGAACAGACTTTTCATTACAAATCTCTTTAGCAAATCTAAACCCTTTTAAAGGGGAACAGCCCTGTGCTTCCTTCCTGGAAAATCCTGGACTAGTGAAGTATAAAAATTGACTGTGTCTCCTCCTTTAACTGTGATATAAACATCATAATAAATGCAATGAATGAGAAAAAGAATTATTAGAAAAAGAATCAGATGAAGAAAAAGGGGAAATGTTGAACTTACTAGGGTCAAAACCCTATACTGGTTCTGCCTTTCAGGGCTGGGTTAAAAAGAAGATGCATCCATGTGTGTCTGGCCATTTAAAACAGTCCATCTGAAGCTTCAATATAATTAGGCAAATAAAATTGTTTATGGTTAGTTATTCTATTTTTATTGCCTTCTCTCTCTGGAAATTAGCAAGAGAAAAAACATTTCTGAGTTGGTTTAATATAATTACTTGAAGGAACAAGGTTTTGAGGTCTAAAGATCGGAAGATTAACACAAGTAATTTTACTCTCAAAATTAGTTTTGGGTTACAGTCTGTTTCTAATACAAAAAGATGAAAGTAGTTTTCCTTCATATTCTTGATCAGCTTAATGTGAATGTGAGTAGCTTTTTAAAAAAGGATGGCTATCAGATTCAAATCTTGCATAGATGTCAGTGCTTTTAGCATCTCTTTAATTTAGTCTGTCTTCTGTCAACATGTCATCCCTCCCTTCCAAACAAGAGTAATATAGGGTTAACTAGTAATACATAAATGGATTTTTTGCTTAATAAATGAGTGCATAAAAATTCAACCCTGCATACGTAGATTATGTACTAACAGCGCACCAGTGCATAATTCATAATTGTCTTTGACACCCCAATGAAAGAGAACATTTTAAATTGTCAGTCAGGAATATCCCTCTGTTTCTGGATAAAATATAATTCAAACTAAACAACACATTTTAATGTTACACCCATCAACATGGATATTTTTTTTAAACAGAATATTTTAAATCTTGTATTAATACAGGCAGCTACCCAGTTTCTGAAACCTTTTAGAGACCTGTACAGCCATCACCACCTCTATGATCTTCAGTCTAAGGACTGTACTCAGCAACCAGACAAACAAGTCTGTTGACTCATTGCATTTTAGGTTTTGTAAATGGGCTTGCAGCCCTCACACGGAGCAGATTTAGTAGTTCTATTTACTTTGGGCAATTACTAAAATTTGCTATTCCTAAAAGTTTAATAGCATAATAACACCAAGTAGCAAGAATAGAAATAAAGCTCTACAGTCACTGTAGAAAGAATAAAAAAAAAGCTCTACAGTCAGTCAGGGGGGTGAGAATGAGTGACAGAGTGAGGAAGGGCAAGGAATAGATGGCATTTTCTAGCTGAAAAGGACAGGTCAGTAAGGAAATAATTGCTTGTAGGATTTCTTTTAGTGGCAAGGGCAGAGGAAATGTCATATGCGAGCTGTAAATATACTGATAAGATGGGAAAAACTGCAAATATATATCATTATGTAAAGTACTTTCCACTTATTCTGACAAAATCAAAAGCCAACTTGTGCTGCATAGCTAGTGGGAGAGTATTAGGCATTCAAGGATATGATTTGTGCTGAGTTGATATAGACACCAAGTAAAGGTCAGATGAATCCTGACCTATAAATATGTGTTTCTTAATTTGCTAAATGAGTTATTTTCTTCCAGAAATAGACAGCTTTCCTCTTGCATTTCCCAGTGTTATCTTCTTCATCCATGGAAATCAATGTAATTTAATGGCTAAAACAATATTTGGGATCTTCGAGTGGGATGAAGATGTCTTTATTAAGATTTTGCCAGATGGGACTCAAAAAAGAATGTAATTTACAGAACTGTTGGTTCCCAGAATGTCTGGGAGAGGGAGGCACCTCTGGAGACTGTCTAGTTCAACAGGTCAGTGAGAGATTTGCCTGGGGATATGTTTGGTTGGATTCTGAGTATGTCCAAGGATGTAGAGTCTGCAGCCTCCCTGGATAACCCGTGGCAGTGTTTCTTCAGGCCCACACTAAGAGTTCTTTTTTACTCTCACATGGCATTTCCCGTGTTTCAGTGAGTACTTTTAGCCTCTTGTCCTGTTGCTGGGCACCACTGAGAAGTGTCTGGCTTCTGCCTTCCTTACTTCTCCCATCAGAGTTTTACACACATGGATAAGATTCCCCTGAGCCTTCTCTTGTCTAGACTGAGCAGTCCCAGCACTCTCATCTTCTCCTCATATAACAGCAGCAGTTGCTTAATCACCTTCATGAGCCTGCACTGGATGTGCTCTAGAATGTCCATCACCCTCTCTAATACTCAGGAGTCCAGAGCTGACCTAGCATTCACAGAATCACCGAATCAACTAAGTTAGAAAGGACCTTTGAGGTCATAGGGTCCAACCTATTCCAGATGTTTTTCACCTGTGCTGAGCAGAGGGGAAGTTCCGACCACCTGGCTTCACCTGCTGGCAACACTTTGTCTAATGCAAAACACCACTGCCCTTCTTTGCCACAAGGGCACTTTGCTGGTTTTGTCAAACCAGGATCTTTTAAGACAGTTTCTGTCAAACTCCTTTTCAGCTAATTGGCTGCTATGTTATACTGGTGCCTGATTTATTTCTTCCTGGGGATAGGGCTGACATTTCCCTTTGTTGAGCATCATAATGTTCATGTGTTGTCCCATTTCTCCAGCCTGCTGTGGTCCCTCTATTCAGCTGTGCATCCATTTGGTGTATCAGCCACTCCTCCCTGGTTTGTATCATCAGTCCACCTCATTTTTCACTTAGCCAGCTTTTCTGAGGGGATGACATGGGAGATTCTCTTGTCAAAGTAAAGGAAAACAGCATCCACTGCACTCTCTTAACCCACCAATCATCCAGTTGTAGAAGGCTCTCAAGTTGGTTAAGCATGATTTTTCCCTTGAGTTCATGCTGACTGCTACAAATCACACTGCCATCCTTCATGTGTTTGAAAAGGCTTTTGGAAGATTTCCTCCATCAGTTTCTTAGGGACTGAGGTGTGGTTGTCCAGTCTGTGGTCCTCCTAGTATTTCTTCTATACTTTTCAGAATACTGCCGTCATTTGCTTTCTCTCAGTCCAACAAAGCTCCCCCAATCAACATGACATTTCAAAAATAATTCAGAGTGACCTTGTAG
The DNA here is from genome assembly GCA_013397395.1 of Sinosuthora webbiana. NCBI lineage: Eukaryota > Metazoa > Chordata > Aves > Passeriformes > Sylviidae > Sinosuthora > Sinosuthora webbiana. Next base: position 184,946 of record VXBN01014816.1, on the reverse strand, counting down.
TGACATTGCCAGGTCCCTCCACCCTTGTGGGTCCATCCCACTAGGTCCCATGGACTTGTGTCTGTCTATTCTCTTTAAATGTTTCCTAAGCTGACCCTGCTCTGGTGAGAAGTGATTTTTACCTTGGTCTTAGGAGCCTGGGCCTGCTGAAAGCCAAAGGCAAAGAAGGTATCTGTTACTTTGGTCTTTTCTGTGTCTTTTGTTACCAGGTCTCCTGACCCATTCAGCAGCAGGCCCACAATTTTCCTGACCTGTCTTCTACTGCTGATGTATTTCCTGGAGTTCTTCTTGTTGCTTTTCACCACCCTATAGAGATTCAACTCCACTTAGACTTGTCCTTCCTAACCGTGTCCCTGAACCCTCAGACAGTGCCTCTGCATTTTCTTGGTCACCTGTCCCAGCTTTTGCCTCTTGCCCACTTCCCCTTTATGTCTGAGATTTTCTGGGAGTTCCTTGTTCATCCATGCAGGGCTCCTGCTGCTCTTGCTTGACTTCCTGCTCATGGAGATGGACCTTTCTGGGGAAGCGACACATTTCAGTGGCAATTTCACAGTTCAGCTTACCTACATACATTCCACTTTTGTGGCTCAAGCCTTAGACATATTGAGCCTACTTTAATTATGACCTTAATTTTACTAGTGCATTGTTCCATCCCTAATTAGCTAAATAAAATTGCAATACTTTAGCTTGGTAATTAGCCTTCTTAAATGAATATTTGCTTGCTCACCAATTTTAATATAATCAATGAGGGATATGCAGATTTGAGTTGCTCTAACAAATTAAAATATGGTCCAAGAACTTGTGAGGACGTGGTTAGTGTAAAAAATGTCATTTTTAAACAACTCAGTTTATCTTTCAAATGAATATTTAAATCTTTTTTAGGCTATTATTCTTAGAGCAGGCTGTATGGGTTAAGAAGATCTCCCCTGACTTCATTGACAAGGAGCAGTAATGGCTCAGGCCAGCAGCTGACAAAGAGCTGTAAAGAAGCTGATCATTGAGGCAGCTGAGCATCTTGCTTTCTGTTCTTTCTGAACACTACAGAATCACCTCTGCTTCTATATGACACTCATGCCATTCTTGTGGAATTTTGTGGAATCCACTCTTCTGCTGTGGGTTTTGTAAAGAACATGTTATTCTATTCCATCTGGGTGGAGCAGAATTTCTTATCTTTGCCCGAATGGGTCAGTATCACTTATCAGATGGTGGAGTGCTACTTATCTCTCTCCATTGTTTCACTACTCCATGGGAATATCTTCTGCTAATGGACCATTAAGCTGCTCTGCACAGAGAGGAGGAACCAAACCATCTTAACCTAGATAAAAAAGGAGCCACAGTGCCACTAGGGTATCCAGTTTTTCCACCGGATCCCTGGAGGAAGACCGGACCCATCTTCAAAGGGACCATCTCTACTCCAACAGAACCACATCTGCCACTCCAGGAGGGCTTACTCTGGACTGCTTCCAACACCCTGGCCAACAGGGTGTCAGGTTGTATTTCTGACTCTGTCAGGGTTTTCTAGGATTCTTGTTTGTTTTTTTGCTTGCTTATTCTTCTGTACTACAACATCTGTATTTTTTTATATATCCCTAGTAAAGAACTGCTATACCTATTCCCAAAATCTTTGCCTGACAGCCTTTTAATTGCAAATTTATAATAATTTGGAAAAGGGGGGGGGAGGGGCTTACATTTCAAGGGAGACTCCAACCCTCCCTGGCAGATACCTGTCTATCTAAACCAAGACATCTTCTTACCACAAGAACACTGTGGTTGTAACTTCTCCTTCACAATGCCATTGAAATTATTTTTAAAGCTACGGATGATAAAGCTATGGAATATACATGTTTGTATTGGCCGGACTAAGTTTGTCGGGCACTCTTATTTTGAACTAGTTTTTTGTCTTCTAGTACATCATACAGCAATAGACTACTAATTTGGGTTTGGGAAATGTAGTGAAGAACTCTTGGCCTTGACATTCTCCACAGTGTACTTAACACCAAAGCTTGTGTCTATATCTGAATAACCTATGCTCACAGTGACTGCTGTTCACAGAGTGTTGCTGTGGGATTTTCACAAGGATTTAGAAATCCCAGAGCACATGCACTGTAGAATCCATGGCTGAACTTGAAACAATACCAGCATGCAATACTTTTGGAAGTCCTTGCCCACATGCTATGGTGCCCACATGCTGTGCTGGGAAATGTTATCTACATTTTGTTGTTAAGATGTCAGAATATAAATAAATACCTCAGTCCTGGGTTAATCAAATAATAAACACTCAAAATCTATTGTATGAGCAGAAAAATGGAGAAAAAACATCAAGGTAACAAATCACCTTAATTCAAAGCCTCTCCTACTACTCCTTTTATGAAGTAATAAAATACCTAAACAACCTCAGCTCAGGATAGGACACTAATCTTGCATAAAGCCCAGGTTCTGAACTCTGACATTTTTCTTCATAGCTAAATGCAGATATTAATAAAGCACAATTTTAATGAATGCAGCTTTGGTTGTTGAACATAGAAACAAAATTTCAGTAAAAAATACCAAAATTTTTAATTGTAAATGAACTATTACAAGCTGTTTGAGCAGCTGTATTAAATGTCTCTGAAATCCATTTTTGATAACTGAAATGATGGGTGACATTTAGTTTACACAGGGGTTAATATAAAAAATAAAATAATTTTGAAATATAATTGGTAATAAAGAGAATAAATAGTGTCTTATAAATATGCTAACAAGCTATTTTAGTGATATTTAGTATAGACATACTTAAAAGAAGTTAATAGTCTTATCTTCACATTTAATGATGTTACTGTTTAATGGTGTTTCACTGCTTGATCCCTGAAATTATGTCTTTAAATAATGTTACCAACTGTAATCACTACTGTGCTATCAAGTCATATTTGAAATTGTCTGTGATGGCAAGAAAAAGACACAAATAACATGCTTGTATAATAAAAATCTCTAGTAATGTGAATTTACCATGTGAGGGAGAGTTTTTGTATATAGATTTCAGTGTTGGTGTTCAGCTTAGTAACTTGATAGATTTCAGCAGGAGTTTTAAAAAATTTTGTAGAATGATTAAAATCAAAGCTAATCATATAATTTAAGAACTTTCTGAGAGGACTGTCAAAGGGAAAAAGATTTATATAATCAGTTATCTTGCTGAAAACCCCTGCAACCCGTGAAAATATACAGTGAATAAGAATGAACTAAAAGCCAATCCATGTAATTATTGATCATGTGTGTGGAGTAATTTTTCTTGAGATAGTAACTAAAGATAAACAGGATTTTTTAAAGAAAATACCATTTTTCCCCCCCAAACCATTATAACAATTTAATATCACTAGAGAAAACATTGTTGAGTATTTCTCTGCTGTGAACAAAATTTCCTCAAAATAAGGTTTGGACTCATGCCCTCTTTTTGCATATTACTGTGATAGTAGAAGAGATGCAGGTAGTGCTAGGTGTTTCCTTGCCTTGATTATCTTTTCAGCTTAGTCATTTAGGCAATGGCTTCTGCATCTTTGTCAGTCGAAAGGCATCGGATAAAGCCAAAACAGTTTAAACAGCAGTTAACAGTTTAATCTTTGCTACCTGTATTACTCTGAAGAGGACAAAGGTAGTGCCAGATTTGTAACTCTGAAGACCCATGCAATGGGAATGGTCCAGGAGTAAATCACAGAGTCCTGGAGAAGGGGCTTTTCTTCTTTTCCATCACGACTAATGAATCCAGAAATGAGAAGTGCGGTGGGGTGGATCTGCTCCATGGAAATCCACCCTGGAAAAATCCTAGCACAGGGACTTGTCCTTTACCACTTGCATTTGATATGCAGGCTAGGAAAGAAAAAGCATATTAAAGAAGTGGAAAAGAGATAGTCCTGTAACCTGGCTGCAGTGGTGCCAAATAGTGCAAGACACAGGAAAGTGAAGTAGTTTTCACATTGGCTGATTTCCCCTCCGCTTCTGCTCTCTGTCTCTTTCAGAATCTGCTAGTGCTGAAGGTCAGAAATTCCTATGACAGAAACCTTCACTATTTTTATGCAGGGTGAATTTTCCTATGTCCTGGCAACAGATATCCTTAAGATTCTGTTTTGCCTGCTCTTATTCATGATTGCCCAGAGAAGCTGAGGATGTCTCATTGCTGGCGGTGTTCAAGGCCAGGTTGGATGGGACACTGAGCAACCTGATCTAGTGGAAGGTGTCCTCCCCATGACAGGGGACACTGGAAATAGATGATCTTTAAAGTCCCTTCCAATTCAAAGTATTCTATCACTTGTGGGATTAATTTCTAGTGCAAAATTGCTCTCCTAAGAGAAGTTTTCTCTTTATGTCCTTATTTATGTCACACAGCTGTTTGTAGAAAAAGAATGAGAGGTTGCACAAATATGGTGGTGAAATTAATGCAAGATCATGTGACTATCCCACAAATATTTGTAATAGCAGAAAGAGAACTTAAATAGGTTGACTTAAAAAAGCAACAAACCAAGGCCATAACTTTGTGTGCCTGTCTACATTAATTCCTCATTCCCTTTTGCATCTGGAACCTTTGCTCTTTATTCATCTCCTGACACTAATTTTACCATGTTGTGATTTTACCAGCAAAGCTATTATTGATTCTTTGTATTTTGTTGCAAGTGCCCTCAAGGTTTCTTCCCACTCAAATTTAAAATTGTGGACTTTTATATTGCTCCCTAACCCCTCCCATGCCAGTGTACTTTCAGACCACTGAAGGCAAGTACTGGGTTTATCAGTCTTTGTGCCATGATTTCTGATTATCACATTCTGTTTTATCTTAATTTCAAATTAGAAGGGTTTTTTTGAGTGATAGGGGTCTTGTCTTTAAGTGTCTAGGCATTATGGAAAATAAATTTTTGGTCCATGTTTGGGTTCATGAAGGGTCCAAAAAATAGTACAGAAACATTCTAGAGAGTTAATTGCATATATATTGGTGTACAAATGAAACTTTGAAACACAAATGAAAAATTTCATAAATCTAATCCATGACAAGGTCAAGGCATAAAGTTTTTGGTATTTTTATAATATATTTTTGTAACCAGAAAAATAATGCTTTGGCCTTACACCTGGAAAAGTAAATTTTTTAAAAACTATCAGAAAGCTTACAGCGTGAAACTGCAGTTTATTGATTATAAGAATTCTTGTATCTTAAATCTCAAGATTATCTGTGGAGTAATATTGAAATGTTATTTGCAAGGAGCAGAGGATGGCACTGTTGGACTGCAATTATGAGGTGATACAGACTGCATATCTTGAATTACAACGTTGTACTACATTGCAGAAATTCTATCAGATGTCTTACAAGTAGCGATAGCAGGAAAAAGATTTACACTGGTTTTTGATCATCAACATCGTGCTTGAACTGTAGCAGTGAGATAGGAAAAATGATTCTTTTTTCAAATGGGATGTGACTGTAAAGTAGAGTAATGGAGAAAAAGTGGGTCAATTAAACCAAAAACATTAAATCACGTATTTTGGGAAATAAATTATTAGTATAACTTTGAAGGACCTTTCTGGCACTGAGTCCTTAGCTGTGAAGTGCCTGAGGTACTGACTACTTGCAAATACTTTTGCTCTCTGAAGTAGGCACCATGGTATCCACTGGCTCTTCAGAGAAAATAACCCACAGAGATTGTAATTTACATAGGATCAGAGGACAGACCTCTGCAAACGGGTAAACCACTCAAAAAAAATTGGACTTCCTTCCCAGATATATATCTCCATTCCTCATTGGTATAGGATACTGCTAGCCTTTTCTCCAGATTTTGCAGGAAGATGTTTGTCTTAAAAAGCTCTTCAAAATAGTGAGGGGGAAGAGTCAGTTTCCAGGAATACTAATATGAGTATTTAAAAATTGTGTATACATATAATTCCACTTTGTTATGCAAGAGGTCATTAGCTGTGCAAACCTCTGAATTTTGCTGTCCATGTGTTACTGATAAAACCAGCATTCACTTTATTAATTTCTCTGCCATTCTAGCTAAGCTTATGAAAAAAAAACAACCTACAATTGCATCTTTTGGTTAAAGTTTCACCTGCAATCTGACTGCTGCAGTGGGCTCTCTTGGTCTAGAAAATTTTGGAAGACCATCGTGAGAGTGGTGGGAACTTTTGTTGGATACACACAAGCCACCCTGCAGTTCAACACGATTTGTTTTCCAGGATTCTTTATGCTGCCAAGTAATTGAGACAAACTTGGAAGAACTAGACTGCTAGCACTCTTTGAAGGTTATTATCTCTTAACAAGAAGATTTGTGAAAAATAAAATTAAAATAAATGTAGAATTTATTTGAGACCATGAATTTAGTACTGAGAATTTGGCATGATCATTTTACTGCAACTGGATTGGCATTCAAAACCCAAACCATTCCAAACTGCTTCTAGAATTTTGCATTATAGCTACAAACCCCAATAAAATGCCATATTTTCTTGGGAGTTTTATGAATTCAAATGTAATTCTCAATAAATCTCAGCTCAGTTTCATTGCAGTGAGACCTTAAAACAAGTGATTTTTTTGTGTTTACAGTTTTTATAAGAAATCATATTACAGAGTTCTGCAAATACATATTTTCTGTGTCTTAATAATGTGTAATTGTTACCTTATTCATTTTTCTGTTATGGCAAAGCTCCTTTTTTCCTTTTTATTTTTTTATTCGACTCAGTCATGGGAAGGAAAGAAGAGAAATTTTATATTCTGAATGCCATATTTTTTCATAGTACTAGTCTCAGTCATTCCTAGTTTTATTGACTCCTTGTGAACAATGAATGCTGTGGCTTGTGCCAAATGTTATTTTGTCATCAGTTTTGGTTTTTTTTTTCTTTTTCCAGTGATTCAAGCAAATTATGATGTTTTTTACTGGGAATAACTCCTGTAAGAAGGATTTAATTTTTAGGAATCCTCTTTAAATTCTCCTTGGCAAGTGTAATTTAATCCTCAAAAATCAATTTAAATTGGTCTAAATTCTTTATAGTCACATAGTTTATGGCCTGAAGGTATCTCAAGGACACCTTGTAGCTATTTGTACCAATTTTATGTTATCATTCCTCTGGTGACATTTCTGGTTTCTCATAGTTTTCACTTTTCTAAAATACTTACAGCATAAAACCACTCAAACCAACAATGATCAAACATAAAAACAAACATACCAACAAACATAAAACTATTGATAAAAATGCAGTATAAAGAGTGGCTGTACCACAGCAGTAAGAATCAGATTTTTCCATGTGCAGTGTCAATGTGTAGACTTTCTGAACTTGTCATCTTTCCAGAAAAATCCTAGCAGAGAAAATCAACATGACAAAAATAGTTTCTAGGATTATGGCATCTGCAAATTGCTGCCCACAGAAGGATGTGGCAGCAGATAAGTAGTTTGATAGAGAAGTAGACAAATTCTTGGACTATTCATCCATAAATGGATCAAAAAACATCTAGGCAGGGACGTACCTTTAGCATTCCTAATATAAGAGTTTCTGAGGAGAAGGGAGCCCAAGTACTGGCCAAGCCTGAGGGATTGGTTTAACCAGAATCTTCTCTGCCTCTGCCCTAGGCTGAAGCTTGAGCATTCATGGATGCTTGGTCAGACATAGCAGTGCATTTGTTATATTCTTAAAGGCTGAAATGCAGGGCAAACTTGGGTTTTCATATCATGGCATGTGTTGGTTTTAACATTCAGAGTTTGTGAAGCTGTGGAATAATGCTGCAAGAATACTCAAGATTGCTCACAAATCTTTCTTTAAGAATATTCCACATCCTGTTAAATGAACCTTCTAAAATAAAATGAATCAGGCATTTTTGTTTGAAAATGAAGTTTTTCTTTGGTTTAAATTTTTAAATGAGTGACAAGAAACATTTTTCTTAATAAATAGCAGACACACTAGGACAACTTTGTGCAGTAGCTTATTCATTTGTAGGTCCTAATGCTGCTTATTTGGGTTACATATGTGAGTACAAGTTTTATTTACTATTTTAAAAGCCTAAAAGGAAAATCCCCTCTAATTCTGACTGTTTTTAATAGTTGCAGAATAATTTCAGTCATTACTCTTTTAGACTGCTAATTTTAAGAGCAGAAGTGTTATGCCAGAAATGTAAAATTAGACGTTCTAGAAATAATATCCTACAGTCAACACATTTTTCGATAATATAAAAAAGAAACTTCTGGGAGGTATAACAGGCTAAAATATGTGGAGTTTTTAAATTAGTGGGATTAATTAATATATTGCATTTTAAATTTTAAAGCATAGAAACTCAGAAATTAAATGCCAGAATGAAATATTCAAGATAAAATCCCAATTTTAGTCAGGCCAGTGACAAAGGTTTTATTATTTTCTCTTGGGCTCTCCCACTGAAAGCACTGTCTGTACAATATGCATTCTTGCTTTGCCATAAATATATATTGTGTATGTATACCACATATGAGGCACAGCTGACAAATAAAACTTAGGAAAAAGAACCCTAAAATTAATTTCAAAAATTTGAAACATCTCTAATTGAAACAACATTTTAGAACCCTTTTCTTCTCACCTGACCTTTCTGAAAAAACAGGGACAAATCGTGAGCAATATTTGTGCAGAAACATGAATGATGCTGAGCTTTCCACATGCACATAGAGAGCAGTGACAGTCCAGTTTTCCTTATGACTAGAGATAATCACAACTTCTAAAATAAATCAGTTGAGAGTCTTGTCAAGGGTTTTTTCTTTTCCCCCCATTTTCTACCTGTTTTTATCCAAAGTACCAAAAGGTTACCTTGTTCCTGCTCCTCTGTTCTTTCAATAATGGCTTCTGTATCCTGACTTTCCAAAATATGTACAGGTACTCACAGCAGTACTCCAGGGTAATTGGTCACTTTAAAAGGCCATTGGGGTTTATGGGGCAGCAAATTCATTTTAGAGATAATTAAAGACTATTTTTATCCCATACCATTATTTTTCTTGTTCAAATGCTGCACAGCAATAGAGGGCTAGGCACTGTTAATGATTTCTATAGTTGTCACCAAAGCAAAAAGAGATATACTTGTCTTAATCTATCTGTCTAGTGCTATTTATACAGTAGCACAGTAAGCAATTACTGTATACCAGAAAGTTCATGTGAGAATAGTGAGACCAACAATCACGTGGCAGGCAGCTCTGAAAGCCTGCAGGGATTAATCTTTTTAATCTTATTTAAATTGGTATATTTTCACATGTACAGCCTGCACCTCAGATAACTTTAATCCCTGCAAAAAATCTTGTCCCCATGATAGGTCCTCAGGAAACTGAAGTCATTCCAGCAGTGAGACATCAGGGGTTTGAGGGAAAATGAGTAGGCTGTGAGGACCTGAGAAGGGAAGCTCTGGGAAACAAGAAAGCTCTAAGATAATTTTCCTCTTTGGGTATATGCACATATATAATCTGTTACTGGGCCAAAGGCTAGGCTTTCTTGATTTTATTTTTTTATTATTACTACTTTCCTTATTTGTTGTTTTTGTTTTGTTATGATAGATAACCCAAAAGTTATGCAGAGAAATCCCTGGTAAAGCATGCAAAGATAACCGTCATATGACATTCAGAGTAGTATGGTGCTTGAAGACCTACAGTACAAAATACTTTTTGAAACAGTAAAATTACCCAACCTACCTAATCAAGCAAGTTTTCATGTCTTTTGAAAGGAGAGCATGCAAAGAAATTTGTCATTTTGATTGCTATTTTTCCCCCCATATTGATCAAAATATATACTGTGACTTTGGAATACACTTTTTAGTAAGTATATTAATAGAGCTGAATAGGATTTTGTATCAACATTACTTCTCTTTTAAAGCCAAATCAAGATTTTGTGTTCTGAAGATAAGATATTAAATATCTACTTTTCTAAATTTGTTTAAAAATTGTAATTAGAAAACTGAAATGGAATGTGTGTATATTACTAGAAAAAGTGATCACCTGGATGTAATATAAATGAAATTGCAAAAAAAAGGGACTTCTGTTTTCCTCCAATCTGATTTTAACTCATATTTATAGACTAGAGAGGATTTTTAAAATAACAGTGACATTTGTCTTGGAGACAAAGAGCTCTCTATTTTTTTTAAGTCTGGCAGCTCTTTTAGCCTTACCATTTTATGTAATGATGAGAATGAGGCATAAAAGACTCGCCTGGCCTGCTAGATATTTCTCCAATTAGGAATTTCTCAGAAACAAAATTTTAATGAATGATGTCTCCTATCTCCCTACGAAGATGTATTTTCAGTGCATTTCTTAAACAAAACGACTTTTCCTAGTGTTCTTCTGGGTCTTTCCTCGTTACAGTAAGATAGTAATTTACTGGATGCACAATAGGTAGTACCTGTTGTTTGAAATGCTGGTCATCAGAATTTTCTGTCTGCGCAGACACTTCACTGCAGCTTTAATAAAATGCCTTGTTAGAGCAGTATTAAATCTGTATTCTGTTGGCATGACTTTGCATTCTCTGCCAAGGGCACTTCATCTCATTTGTATGAAGATAAAGTAGGTAGGCAATTCTGCGTTCACCAACTTGCCTTTGATCTGCTGGCAAGAATATGGAGTTTATACACACAGAATCTCAGTTTAATGACTGACTGAGCAGGACAGATTTTTACAGCTTTGGATAACAATGTATTTTCTACTATGCTGAGTCTGCCTTCATGCCTTTTACTTGAGATACAAAATATACACCTAATTTTCCCTTTAAATCTTGTGTTTGCAGACAAGAGACTGTTTCTTTGTGAGCTATCCAACTTTCTGTTCCAACATCAATATATTAGATGCACGTGGTTGAATACCTTTAAACCCTGCTGGCACTGGATTAACTGGTGAAAGTTGGAACTATTTTTCTCTAAAAATGGAAAATTTTCCTCTATAAAGAATGCCGAATTGTTCCAATCCCCTAATATTTTTTTTTGCCACCTAAGATTTTATTAACTTAAGAAAACATTCCATTGGAATTTTCTTAATAAGCTAGGCATATAACAAATAGAGTAAAAATATATATTTAGACATCTTTTATGGAGCTCACTAATTAAATACTTTCAAACTGTCCTTGGCACCATAGCTAGCCTGAACTATATCATATCAGGTCATTGCCTTTTTCCCTCTTGTATTATTATTCTTTTTATTCTCAACTGTGATAGTTAACATTTGTTTCTTACCATACACATCTAAATTTGATCTGAGATTTATTAAAATACAATAATATATGTTTAGGCTAGGAGTTTCCCAAAAAATCATTGCATATTTAGCTTTTTAACAGTTAAAAGCAGTTCTTAGAGGGCTTCAGGTGTTTTATCTCGGCATTTCATAATTTTTTTGTGTATTTTATGAGTTACACTCTCACATATTTTTCTCTCTATGTATTTAAAGTTATACAGATACGGTTTTAAGTAGTGTGTCGGGTAGGTGTACACCATATACTTGTAACTACTGATGGAAGGCCTTTCAGCACAATGTGTAGATAAAGTAGCTGAAAAACAGCACAGCAGTTCCTAATGCCTGTCACCAGTGTGATTGACACCTGAGACAAGTTCCTGGCTGAAGATACTGGAGAGGAGGCTAAATGTTTGTCTGCACATCCCAAACCCAATGCATGTTTGTGGTACAACAAGCAAACTTAAATGCTGGTCATGATAGATATCAAATAAACAAAGCTCAGCTTCAGAGTCCAAAAGCCATAAGTGATAGAGGAAGTACGGAAATAGTGAAAGCGAGTCTTTGCTTCCTGGAAAGTTCTTTAGTCCTTCAGCTTTCTCATACAAGTATTAGTCTTCAGGTCTTGGTCAGTTGTTGGTGTGCAAGCCCATCACAGGTGGATTTTTGGTGGGCAGGTTTGTGTGAAATGCTGCTTTTATGTAAATGGCTCACTAGAGTTGAATAAGTTAAAGGGAGTTGTATCTGCTGGTCCATTGGCTCTGCTGCCTTCTAAAATGTGAAACTCCTCTCTTGGACCCAGAGGACACCTGAACCAGAATAAGGATAATGCAAGAAAGGTAAGTCCATATGTGGACTGCAAAAAGGTTTCCTTGTGTGAGGATAGGGCCACATCAGGTGTTGTGCATTACCTATGTGACACTCAGTGCTGGTGACAATTGAACATACTCGCAACCAAGCAGAAGTGAGACAGGTGGACAGGAAGCCTGAGTAACTTATATCTCAGACATAATAAATCTATTTTTGATCTGTAACTGGTGAGAGCTGGGCTGTGGTTAAGCCTCATATGTTCCCAAACTCAGAAATATTACCTAGAAACCATTATGATCAAGCAAATATGTCTGACAAAATCAAGAATTTGAAAGAGTTAAGTAGTGAGGATTTAATGGTGTATAGTGATTTAGAAAGTAATGTTATCTGGAGCAAGAAGCTGGCTGAATGCCTTGAGAGGATCAGTAGTCAGCCAGGAAAAAACAGGTTATCCAGAAAAAAGAAAAGATAAACTCCCTAAATTTTAAAAGTGAGATTACTCTGGTTGCATAAATATGTGCAGTTCATTTCATAACTATTTGTTGAATATATGGTATGATAAGAAATGAAGAAATTTTGTGTGACCCAAAACCTGCATTGCTTTGGTAGCAGTCACTGTTGTGAGGAATCCTCTGTGAAATTTCTTGTATTTTAGGAAGTGATTATAGCCTGCAGAGAGATTAGGGAGAAAAGGATGAGATACCCATGGGTGCTTGGAGATGCCTCTGGAACAGAGGCAAAGAAAAGCTAGGGAGATTTTCCTTTGAAAGCCTGAGGCTAAATACCAGAAGAAGTGAGTTGAAGGCAATGGAGTGTACTCTGAGCTTGCCTGCACATTTAGAGAGAAGATAAGGACAGACTCTTCCCTGTGCTGAAAATCTGTTGTGTCCCTACAAGACGTCATTCCCACAGGAAAAGCAGGCATGATGGTAGTGCTGCCTCGGCACTGGGGATATATGTGTGGTACTTAGGGCTTGAGCATGGGGAACATACTGAGAGAACAACTCCTTCCAGAAGAAAACAGGAGAACCTGAATGAAAAACACTTTCTCTCCACCAGATATTTCCAATGTTTCTTTCCAGTTTCTGATATTGTGGCTAAAATCAGCTCCATGTCAGCAGAATCCACCTGGGTTTCCAGCAGTGTAACAAAGATTAGATTGAGAAATTTTCTCTGTATCTATAGCTATCTATACCTACATATCTGAAGCTTGCTGGCATTTCCTAAATAAATCTGCCTTTAAATTTATCTGTAATAGTACTACGCACTAGAATCATGACTTCTTAAGCAATTCAATGAATTGTGGCAAGTGCTAGCTGCAGTTTATTTGGCTCAGTCTGTTCACTACTGGCAGTATTTAGTCAGTGGCTGAGCAAGGCTGATTCCTCAGATGTTGTAAATCAGCCCAGCACCACTGATGTTAATAGATCTTTGCCAATTTACATCAGATAGGAGCCTCTCTTGCTCTTTCTTCCCAAAATTTATGAGGATTATGGAGATGAGCTGTAGCCCTACTGTCAAATGCATCATTTATATATGCCAGGTCCCTGCATAGTGTGATTGCTGTGCTCTCCAAATCTTTACAGGCATTCTATGATATATGTGATGACTAAGTAGTAGAAGTCAACAGAAAGAAGAGTAGGCACAGCATATGGAATTTTTCTTTGGGTACTTCTCCCTTATCTTTCTTTCAGCCTAGGGATGAGGGTAAAAATTATACTCAATAAATAATTTCACTGAGTTATTAGTATTTGAACTCATCTTTACACTTGGGTTTCCTTCTTTTCTACTAATATCTTCATCATCAAACTACTTGTATTATTTTCAAACTCTGAGCATTCTCTTCTCCTAGCTTATTCATATGCTGTCTACCTAGGACTGAGGACCTAAAGGCACTGCTGAGCTTACATTTCACACAGAACTGCTGAGCCTGTTCTGTGAAAGTTGTATATCTGTGAACTGTGGTAAAAATAAAAACTTATACTAGGAAAACCAGAGCCCTGAGAATCCTGAAAGCAACATTTATTGTGTCTCCAATGAGGACTTCTCTGAATAAATCTGATATTTCATTTTTTAGATATCTATGCTTTAGTATCAGAGAAATAAAAATCATGAAACAGAGTCAAGGAAGGAAAATACCAAGTAAATACACATTTCATTTAAGAGGCTACTCCATCACCAATACCTATTTCTTTCCGTTTCCTAGGTGGCTTAGAAATAGAATAAAAGTACCTTGGAAAAAGTTGAACATGGAGTCTCTATCTTTTTTTGTCTTTCTTACCTCATAGTACATTTGAGTTACTTCCTCTTGGTTTGCTACACAGATTAAAATTGATGATAGCTATATTTACTTTGCTGTTTGCACATCATCATTGAGGATGTCAAGTATAAAAGTACCACCTGCCATCTAACTACTAGCAAATAATTAAATTTAAACTGATAAGTTTCTATGAGGTTGATGACACAAATACTTTCTCAGTGACTTCTGATCAGAAAGATCTCACTTTTAGGAAGAACATGGAGTTCTTGAGGACTTGTGGTGCCAGTGCTGGCTCCAAGAGCAGCATCAGGCTTGCCTTTCCCCTCTGGGAAATATAAAACCGGTGTGAGCTGGGTACAAGTGTAGGTTAATATGATGAAATATGACTGCTTTTAAATGGCTAGGGATAGCAAAGAAATATTATATGAAATGTCAGGAAATGACATGGGAGGAGATTGAAAAGTGCAGTAGTGGCTGAGCAAGTGCTGCTGACCAGGGAAAGTAAGCCCCTCTTGGCACTTCAGCATTGATACAGATGAACAGGGGTCCACAGCTCTTCATGGGTCAAACAGATGCTAGAAACAGAGAACTTTAATATTACAGAAAAGAACATATTTGTCTTTCAGCAACATTTAACCCCAGCTCAAACTCTGAGGCACCTCAGGGCTTTATACAATGCAGTCAGAAAGACATTTTTCTCCTACAGACTTTAAAATACAAATACAGAGTCCATCCAAAGAGTAGGAGGAGGAACTCCTCCTCAATTGTACACACCAGATTATATTGCTTGTTAATTACATTAAATTCTGTTCCGGGGTTTGGCAATGGAAAATATCCTGCTTTGTTTCACCCAAGGTCCACCTGTCCTTCTGGAAATCAGTTCCTCCCAAAATGGCACTCACACTCTAACATGATAAGTTGCTGAGCAGCAAATGTCAATGGCAACACTGTAGGAGGAGAGCAGGGCTCTGTTTTGTTGATCATTAATAGCAGAGACACGATAATAACAGATTCACATGACTTGTTAATGGTCTCAATGTTACTGTCTGCTCCTGCCTATGTGCATGCCTCCTACCTTACCTTCACTGCCTTAGTTCCAGTTAGAAGTCATGGTAGGGATAATTTATAATTATATCATTGCAGATACAGGCATTTTTCTGTTTAATTTTTCTCTCAATTTCCTATATGATTCCTGTATGGCCATGTGTGTTTGAAGAAGAATGAAATCCAGTTGACAATTTCAAGAAAATTAATCAGAAGAGGATTCAAAAGGTATTGAAATCTGTCTTGTTCATGAAAATACATCATGAAATAGAAATTCAGTACACAGCTGTCCTGAATGAATGGATGGCAGATCTTGATGGACACAGAGAAGTAGCATGAAAAGCAGCTACAATGAACACTTGAGAAAAGCTTTAGGAATAGATGACATACATTGAGTGCAACAAGAAATGAGGCAGCCATAAAAAATTAAATTTTAATTTGGTCCTCCTAGAAATGTTTTTCCTAACCCTATAAAAACTGGATATCCTCATGGCGGAAAGCCGAGGTGCAAGTGCTGATCTCTCCACTCTTGTGACCAGTGAGAGGACTTGAGGAAATGTCATGAAGCTCAGTTGGGGGATGTTTAGGGTGGATATCAAGAAAAGGTTTTTCACCAAAGAGGGTGGCTGAGCACTGGAACAGGCTCCCCAGAGAAGTGGTCACAGCACCAAGCCTGATAGAGCTCAAGATGCATTTGGACAATGCCCCCAGGAACATGGTGGGATTCTCAGCGTGTCCATCTGGGCTTAAACCATGATACCTGTGCAGGGCCAGGACTTGGGCTTGATTATCCTGATGGGTCCTTTCCACAGCATATTCTGTGTACCTGTGAACAAGAATGGCTGGAGTTCATCTGAATGCAGGGCATATTCACTTTCTAATCTGGTTTATTAACTAGGCTATTTGTTGGTGTACCCTGATTACTCCTTCTCTGAATGCATTTATGGCTCAAGATGTGCTTTTCAAAAACCCAAGATTTTATTGGAAAATTGAACAGGTAGACTGCCAGTGGAAGGAAAGCCCTTCTAAGCTTTCCTGTGTGCAGTGCAAATCCACAATAATGGCAAGTATGGATTTATTCTTTGGACCACTGTTACTGAGATGAAGCAAAGAAGGCACAGGATGGGTGGGTGTGCCCATCAGATTCTCAGGGTTTTACAGGCCTCAGGATCAGATGAGACCACAAAACCTGCAGGTAGCTGATGCTAATAATGCATTCATTTTTGTTATTTATGCATTAAAACCACAAAGCAGTCAATGTATTTTTGTAGCAGTTGTGACCAGAAACCATTGAGTGCCATATGTCAACCTAATTGAAGAAATTATATTATGGTTTATTCTCTGCCTAGAGTCAGATAAGTGACACAGAAATCAAAATGTCAAAGGAGTTTTGGCAGATCCTTCCAAGAGCTAAAGAACTGCTTTTAAAAATACTTTAAAAGGAGAATGTAGTGGAAAGTACACTATTTTGACAGAATAGGAATGACTGCTCATTACTCTCTTGCTGGGCTTACTGTTCTTATTTACCAGCTGTTTTTGGGTATGTCTTTATGGAAGACATAAAAATACGAATATAAATATGTCTATACATCTACATGAGTGTGCATGTATGCACACACACAGGGGGACACACATATATGGATATTATAGAGCTCCTGACATCAGTTATGAATGTCGTCTGGAATTTCTAAAGCTAAACTTTAGCACTGTGTTCTTTAACCTACAGATAACAAACAATTCATCATGCTCAAAATATTTTTAAGCCCTGCTTGATGCCACTTCAAAGTCTTCAAATTGCTCTGTAACCTCTGTCATTAAAAAGGTGCAGGCTGGTTGTAAACCATTTTAGCTGTTGCTGCTGCTTATTCAGACAATAACAGAAGTCAAGACCCTCCTGGAGCAGAACCCATGGTACAAGGTGCTGTATGAAGATGAGACAGAAAGACAGTTTATGCACTATGAGTGTGAAATCTTCTGTTTTATACACATCCAGTGTATTTGATACACAGTTTTCTTCCCTCTTTGCCTCTTAGCTCCAGGTGAAGGTGGGTCTGGCTTGTGTCTTAGAGGGAAGTAGAGATTGTCTTTTATCTTCTAAGGTCTGAGAGTAGTAAAGAGCAGAACACTTTGTGGATCTAGAAGACACTACCACAGTAATATAAATATATACTTACAAGTTCTGCTAATTAAACTATTTTATGGCAACTCTGATGCTCCCACTGCAGACAAATGTTCTTATCCAATATATACTTGCTTCTGTAAAAGCATAAGTGTTCTAGCAGAGTTTTTCTGAGACCATAATATGGTTCATGGTTGCCTTCCTCACATAGCCCATATTCTTCTTTTTCCTCTAACTTTTAATATTGAATTTATCTTCCTTCTACCCTCACATTTTTAGATACTATTAGAGAATCAGATTTATTTCATCTGTGCATTCTTTGTAACAAATGATTCTTTTCCTCTGTTTTATGATGTCCTGGTTTCTTTCTGTGGTAATGTTACAATAATAATAATAATAATAGTAATAGCTTATAATAAATATGAAATACTTCCAGGTACTTCCAGGTACTCACTTGGACAAATAAAACAATGTTTTCCTGCTGGTGTGCACAGTAATGTGCATGCAATAAGGTGGACAAAAGTTAGGAGGGCTGTTAGCTGCCCCTCTGGCTAGATGTTTTTCTGTAACACCATATTTCTCAGATTATGTAGTGGAGGTAAAGTCTTCCACTCCTACACTGGTACATAGGTGAATTTGGGGAAAGTTGCAGCATCTCTGCTGATCAGAGATACTGGAAAACAAAGCAATTAAGAATGGTTTTCCTGTTTGATAACAGAACAGCTGTGACTGACCTCTCCCTGACCAGCCCTAGGGCTGTAACAGATTAAGTTTGAAATGTGAAATTTAGCATGAAAATACTATGAACTTCACTGAGGGGTAAATGGATGACCTAATCGTAATGGAAATTAGCTTTGATTTGACTATATTGAGGTTATTTGAAAAAGCATCTTTTGAGGCAAAAACTTACTGTAAAGCTCTGGAATAGGTACCTACAGATGACTGATTACACATATTGGCCTAATATTTCAGTTTTGCAGTAAATTTATCAGATACCAGGTGGAAAATGGATTTGGTTATGGATCCAAGAAGCCTTTGTTGCATTTTCAGTTCAATTCCTGAGGTTATGTTATTCTCCAGCTGAAATACCAGCCCTCATTTTTAAGCAAGATATTTTCTTCTAGTCAACCCTCCCCAATGAGTCCTATGGAGCCATATCTTGTGGGTGAGTAACAGAGGGTTCTGTGTGTGTGGGCAGCCTCAGAGGGACAGCTGCCACATCCTGGCACTGGGGGGTGTTGAGGGGGTGCTGCTCATGTTGTCAGAGCCCAGCACATCGTGGGACAAGGCAGGAGCAGAAGAAGGCTGCCATTCTTTAGTTTCAAGGGAGTAGAGGACATGACTGTTTTCCACACTGCTGCTCTGGTGGACAGAGAAACGCTTGCAAACTCTTGTTGAAACAAAAAGTAGTTTGCTTCATTCCCTTTTTACTAGTCTAGCTAAGGGGATAAGGAAAAATGAAGCAAGGAAGAGCTTTGCCTTCATGTATAAATATAATTTTTTTCTGGATTTCTCAGAATCCCGCGTGTGTCACAGAAGACCCGTTAGTCATTATGGCCAATTGGAGAGTTAAGATACTTATCTTGAATAGTATTAGAAACAGAATCATTTAGTGTTAAATAATGTAATGATTTTTTTTTTAATATATACCTGATATTATATATCTGTACATACCTGATATTATATATTTTTCTGTATATACCTAATATTATACCTCATATTCTGTATCATTTTCAAGACTACAAAGTTTATAAGTGGAATCTTATAGAGGGCATTTTCTGTAAGTTCAAAACAAAATAATCTATTAAGATATGCCTACATATGACATAAATGGAATAGAATTAGACAAATAAAAGGCTTGTTTATCTGTTATCCATGTGCTTACCTACAATGACATTAAAAAAGTTTTCATCAACTGTGATGTGAAAGCAGAACTCTTTTGAAGTACAAACCTTTTCAAAGTTTTACACTGAGAAATGGGAGGGTTTTTTTTTTAACAAAAAGAAGATAAATTGCATTGCTACAGGGTAAACATTTTTGAAAAATGTATTTATGTCACCAGAGGAATATACCACACTGAATTTGTGACTTTTCATCCCTGTCATCACTCCAGTTAAACAGTTCCCTTGGCTTGCACAATTAGTTTTTCCTGGAGGTCTGCCTCATGTTTTTGTGTCTTCCTAATTAAGTAGGAAAAGCTTTTGCTTGCAATTGTGTGACAGGTCTATTCCTGTAAACTAGCAAAGAAATCAGTCATATGGAGGTTAAAATCAGGGCCATCATTTGCTTAGGAAACAAAGTTTAGTTAACAACTATGTTTATCTCCAAAACAATCCTAAGGGGATACACAAATCTGAGGGTTTTAATAGAAAATCTTTCTTTTTTTTCTTACTTTTTCTTGGCTATGTAAATAAATAAAACAAGGAGCAGCAGAAAAAGATTCACACAGACTGAAAGACGAAAACAAATCCATGCTTGTCATCACGGTATAAATGGAGTGGTCCAGACATACATATATATTTATTTGCATGTCACATTATTTTAATGTCTTAGTGAAATAATAAGAACATTTTCGCTCTGATTGTATTAGTAAGAAAAGAAACAAAAAATTATCCTTATACTGGGTTGAAACTTTGTTTTTCTTGCACTGTCTCAGGAATTCTTCTAGTGCTCTGTCAGCAGTTTCACAGGTTTTCATTTTCTGATATACAAAGACTGATGGAGTCTGAAGGTGAAAAGGAAAAGAGACATTAATTTGATCTGTTTTTGTGGAGAACTTTGGAAATCTTTGCAGTACTCATCTTGCACAGGCAAAAGGTAGAAGTCCAGACTGAGCTATTACAGTTCACAGCCTGAGCTGAAATAGTTATTCCTCAAAAAAACGATCTTTTCTGGTTAGCTTCCACACTACATCTTGTCTATGGAGAAGAGTCTGAGGGTTTGCAGCGGTTTAATCCCAGCCAACAATGCAGCCACACACATCTGCTCGACTGGTCCCCCCCGCTGGAACAGAGGAGACAATCAGAGATGTAAAACTGAAAAACACCCGTGGGCCGAGATATACAATTTAACACGTAGAGCAAAAACTGCACATGCAAGCAAAGTAAGACAAGGAATTAATTCACCACTGTTACGATCCTTTTATTGAGAGATACCTCTGCCCAAATTAAGGTGCAAATAACACCATATGCTGAAGTCAATAGTATGGATTTTATAACAATTAAATGTGATGGTAGAGAGATAGAAAGAAATAGAAAAGAGACAAGAGAGAGAAAGGATGGAGGAATGAGAGAGAGAGACAGATCAAGCAGAAGGTATTCACCACCTGTGGATCCAACATCATCCTGTTGGTCCTTCCTCACAGCCTTTCAGTGGTGGGGGTGCTGAGGTTGTTCAAAATGTTCACTATTTATGCATTTTAGCAACCAAAGGAATAAATGCTCTTTGGCTACACAGTTCTATTGGTTAAATTATTCCCTTGCTTCTAATGCTGATTAGTCCTCCTGCTCAGTCTTTCTCTTCTCTTGAGTTTCTTGGGGTGGGTTTCTTGGGTCAGTGGACCCTGAGTTGGTGATCATGATGTCCCCTTTGACAGGACTACTTTTTACCCAGCTGGGGTTGATTTCAGTACAGTTGCTGAGTTGTCTTTCCTCCTGGCCCATAAATTCTGTATTTTTTTGCCCAATACATTTTTCTCCCCAAGACTTGTTAACCTCCCTCTAGGTCTGAGATAACACCCAGATAAATAGTACCACCTTTATCTTATTTGAAGTTCCTGCTGTGGTGGCTTAACTTACAGTTCAAGTTCCAGGTATTTATAGAGGCATATTTGTGGGGGGAGGCTTTGGTGGTTGTTGGTGCCCACAGATGCCATCAGTCCCATAACTTGAGGTGATCTTTGTTTGATGGATGATATGCGCATGAGCAGTTGCTTCTCTACACAGTTTGCCACAGTGGAAATTTTTGTTCGGATGCATTAACCAGGATGTTCTCACCAGGTATCTTGCCTCCACTAGGCCTGCAGTTTGTGTCTTTCTGTCATTCCATTCTGTACTTATCTCTTGGCAAAGTTGTTCTGTGGCCTTAAGAGTTTTTGAGACAAGCTACTGTGCTCTTTAAGTCCTTACAACCATTTCCTGTGGGCAGGCAGGTATTTGGCCATCCCCAGGAAAGCTGGAATTCATCACATATAACAGTGACTTTGGAATACAAATGCCATCATTCAGAATGTTCACCCTTTCTACTACTCACCCCATATTTATTGCTGGGCATGATGCTGTGTGGTGTGGGATATCTGTTTGAACAGCTGGGATCAACTGTCCTGGTTGTGTCTCCTCCCAGCTCTTGTTCCCTTCCAGCCTGCTTGCTGGTGGGGTGGGGTGAGTGTCAGAGAATTGCTTAATTCTGTGCTAACACTGCTCAGCAGTAACTAAAACATCCCTGTGTTATCAACCCTTTCTATTACAAATCCAAACCACAGCTCCACATTAGCTAATATGAAGGAAACCAACTCTACCCCAGCCAAAAATCAGAACACAGGTGTACACACAATTATGTCTGCAGTGTCTGTGTCAATTTTTTCCCTATCAGGATTCATTGAAACTTTATTTATGATTTTACAGAGGTGGTGTGATTTATTCTCAATAGTTAATCACACTTAATTTTCAAGTCAGTTTTTTTTTGGTTTATGACTTAACATTCTTTGTTTTCTTCAGCAATACCTGTTTAGTATAACCTCCCTCTCCACAGCAAATGGATATAAAAAAGAAAAAGCTCCTTGTATTCCCCTCTCTCTGGTAGAGGTTCATGCTCCACTGCTAACTACTAAAAGCTGAATGCACTGATTCCATCAGTGTGGTTCACAGCCTGTGAAGAGTGAAACTAGATAATCCTGAAAATGTACATGAATAAATGAAAAGCCAACTTCTAAAGGAATGGAAAGTAATTTTGGGCAGACCCAGGATATTTCAATGCCTGTCATCAGAACTTTTTGTGAGTGCATGGAAGTTCTTATTCAAGTTTGTTGTCTGCACAGACTTTGAGAAGGCTTTGGCCCACTGTTTCTACAAGATAGGTATGTCCTCTAGGAAGTTAAGTACTTATAAACACCTTTTTAGATATTAAGATTGAATTACATACTCTAATGAAATAGCAAACAATATCTCCTTTAAATTATCCTGAGAAAATGGGGGGGAAACTCAGATCAAGCCAGATTTAATTTCTTGTTTTCCTTTACCCTGAACCTTCTCTTTAAATAAAAGCAGCGATTACACCTGATCAAAATGCGTATTCTAATTTTAATAAGGTATTACATACTTATAAACCCTTCTAAAAATCAATTTGTAGTTATACTACCTCACTTGTGATTTTGGGGAAAAAAGGAATTCTGACTTTGGTTATGGAGCAATCAGTTGGTTACATTGATTTATGGCAAATACGGTGAGCAAACAGAATAATGTGATTCTCTGTCAAGACTGTGAGAACACATGCACAATCCTGAAAGTAAGTCTGAAGTGTTTCTTTATTCTAAGTAATTTCTATGAAAGCAGCAGAATTGACATTACCTATTTAGGTCCAACTCAAAACAGACTAAACAAAAAGCAAGCAATATTTTTTTCTAATCATGTATAGATAAAAGGTGCTACTTTGCAAGCCTCCAATTATTGGGAAAATCATGACTTGTTACTATATAAGTAATTGTGGGTAGAACACATCATGACAAGCAGACTAATTGAAAAGGACACTGGGTTAAAAAAACAATAGAAGAAACCTGAGATGGTTGCAACTCACAAGAAAACATGCAAGAAAGTTCTGCAGACTCCGCAATTTGAAGAAGAACAAGACAGTGGTAACACGAGTATAAGGAGGTAAATTTTATGAGTTGTAATGACAGAGACCAGTGTGATACATGCACAGTGCATACTTGGCAACAGCGAGGCCACACCTCAAATCCTATGTTCAGTTTTGTGCCCCTCACTACAACAAACTGAGGGGCTGGAGAGTGTCCAGAGAAGGGCAATGGAGCTGGGGAACCACCTGGAGCAGAGAAATCTGATGAGGAGCAGCTGAGGGAACTGGGGAGTTTAGCCTGAAGAAAAGGAGACCTGTGGGAGACCTTATCACTCTCTACAAATGCCTGAGAGGAATTTGTGGTGAGATGGGTGTTGGTCCCTTCTCTCAGGAAAAGCAACAGGAAGAGAGAAAATGACTGCAAGTTGTGCCAAGGAAGGTTTGGATGAGATATTAGGGAAAATTTCTGTGATGAAAGGGTGTTCAGGCATGGGAACTAGCTACCCAGGGAGGTGGTGGAATCATCATCTTTGGAAGTATTCAAAAGGCATGTGAATGTGATATTGGGGACATGGTCTAGTGGTGAACAAGGTGGTGCTGAGTTAACAGTTTGGCTCAATAATCTCAGAGGTCTTTTCCAACCTTTATGATTCTACATAATGACTAGGAGAAGGAAGATTTTCAGACATGATAAGTTGACAACTATATAATGTCGGGACAGAAAAACCCCAAAGATGATGGCATGGAGTTATATGCTTTTTTTATTATTCAGAATAATTATAAAAGCCTAAACATAAGTTAGTAAGACAGTTTCCCCATTTGCCACATAATTATTGTCAATCACTGACCAAGAAAGTAGTTAGTTGATCTATTTTTTTTTTTTTTTTTTTTTTTTTTTTTTTTTTTTTTTTTTTTTTTGTTGTTGTTTCTGTCAAGTGCCACCTCTAAATCACCACACAAAAGAGACATGATACATGTTTTAAGTAGCTCAGGCCATGGAAGCAAATGAGCTTGAATAGGATGGAAGCATAATGATTTCCACAGTAACAAGTAATGCAGGTCAACAGGACTGTATCTGCAGAAAACAGATGGCACTCAGGAGCTGACATTCATTCCATTCATTCATTCCATAAGCATTTAGAAGGATTATTACTTCAGGTGGTCTCAAAACCAAGCCCATGGATTCAATGCCTGGGAGTAGTTAAAAGAGCATTAGAGGTACCCCTGGTGTGCCTATTTCATTTTAGATTCATACAAAAGATTCTAGTTTTCATCTGAGAGACTGCTCTGAAATGTGAATCAAAGCACATTTGAAGGGTTGTTCAGAGGATTGAATTCAAAACCTGTACTAGAACTGAACTAAAATGTTAATGCAGATGCACCAAATACATACATATCTCCTCTGGGAAACAGAGCAAAGAGTAGTTTGCACTGAGATCTGTGCTGTTTTCATTGTCATAGCAGAACTTTTACTGGTATAAAACTTTTTATTTTCTATGAATGTCTATATGTTTTTTATTTAAGAGGCTTTATATCTCTTTCTATCTTGGAGAAAGTAACCTTTATACCACAGGTTTTAAAAGATGAAAAGATGATTAAAGGAAAAGAAAGGATGGCTGAAAGGGCTCAACATTGTAAAAGTCTAAAATTTTAGATAAATATACACTTCTTATTGTATATGTGTCCTCTTCTCTTATTTAGAGACAAGGATGTTATGAGGGACTGTGTCTAAGGCTTTGCAGAAGTCCAGGTTAATGACATCTGTATCCCTTCCCTTTCTCACTGATGTAGTCACTCCATTATAGAAGGCCACTGGGTTGGTCAGGCAGGACTTGCCCTTGGTGAAGCCCAAATCCCCTCCCTGTCCTCCATGTGCCCTAGCATGGCTCCAGGGAGGATCTGTTCCATGATCTTCCCAGGAACAGATGCTGGTGATGCTGATGGGTCTGTAGTTCCCAAGGTCCTCCTTTTGACCCTTTTTCAAGATGGGTACAATGGCTCCTCTTTTCCAGTCACCAGGGACTTTACCTGACTGTCAGGACTTTTCAAATGCCATGGAGAGAGGCTTGGCAACTACATCAGTCAATTCCCTCGGGACTCTGGAGTGGATCTTATCAGATCCCATAGACTTACATCTGTTCAGGTTTCTCAGGTGGTAACGAACTTGATCTTACAGAAGGAGGGACTTTGCCCTCCCAGTCCCCATCCTGCTTTCCATCCACCCAAGGTGTGGGAAGAGAGGTTGCCATTGAAAACTGAAATAAAAAAAAAATTCTCCTCAGCTGTTGTCACCAGTTTTCCAGCATTGTTTTTCAGGGATGTGTGTCTGTGTGCATGTGATACGAGTAATGCTGTGCACTTTTAGAAGATTTCATGGTTTAAAACGAAAAAAAAAATGTTTCTTTATAACAGAATAAATTATTTTAGCTATTTCATACTTACATTATCTGAGTCCTGGAGAGATCAGATAAAGGAAATGGAAAAAATTACCCTACAATAATAGGGCTTCATGGTGTGCACAGAACATAATTTAATAGTGCTTCTTTTCTGAATGTCCACCAATAGTACAGCAGTCCACTATCTGTTATTATCTATTAACCATATAGTCTGAGGGACCATATTTTATACAGGAAAATAGGAACTTTAAAATGAATGTAGGAAGGTGAGACATAACAAGGAAGAGACATGATTTGAAAGGATCTACTGCACATTCTTAACTAAATGTTGTTCAGCATCTGGTATTTACTTCTGCTAAGTTTATGTTTGTGTAAGCAGTGCTAGCATTACCCACAATGTATTTTTGAGTTTAGTATTGTAGCCTAGGTGTCTGGAATATCTGAGGACACTACTACATGAATACCAACACTGTCTTTTTGGTGGAAAAAAAGTATTTGTATTTTTTTCCATTGCTCAAGGTACTTTAGCTTTTAAAATACTTTAATGTAAAGTGAATTACTAAAATTAGGGTGTGGCTCAAGTTGAATCATGTAAATTGAAAACTGCATTAGAGGAAATAAATGTTGGAGAATTGCTATAGAGAAAACAAGAAAAGCCTTTTCTGTAAACAAGTCTAAAATGTTCTGAGTATCTTATTAGATAGCAACTAAAGATTGTATATTCAAAGTACACAGTTTAAGAGCTTTTGGCACACCTTTTTCTACTCTTCATCATTTTATATTCATGTCATCAATACTGGAAGAAGAATTTGGCAAGATGTCCTCCTAAAGAAGCTATGAATTTGAAAGTTACTTCTTTGTAAATATGCAGGTTAAAATCTTTTAAAAGATAAAATTACAGAAAGCAGAAATTTAAAGGCATTTGTTTTGTCTTGAACGAGTCTACCAGAAATAAACTAAATCTTGGATGAAATAGTGGTTTTCTATAAAAAAGAGTTGTGTAAATACTAGCATGATAGAATGCATTTATTGGCAATATTTAATTGTTCAGAAAAGTACATTATTCAACTGTCATTAGAAAAATTGTATTAATAAAACACCAGACTAATCTGTTTTTTTTTCTTGGTTTCTACTATGCTACAAAATCCAGAACATAAAAAATTTAAGAGAAGAAAGACAATGAATTTGCTAATTAAAATAAACCCACTATGCAAATTCATATGAAGAAACAGTTTTGCAAATATAGAGTGTTCTTGTGGCAGTTTAGTACAAAACCCTGAAAAGACCCTTCTCCCCCTTTACCAATCTCACAGTTTTACACAAGTGGCTTCTCTCATTAGATATGCTACAAGCTTCAGGTCTACCACAGAGCTGGTCCATTAACAAACAGTTTGTTGTTAAATATTTCATTGTTATGAGCTCATACTTAAACTTAAAGAGCAATCTGTGGAAGAATGGACTGTTAAAGATTTTATTGCCCATAAAACAACAGGAAAGTAACTTTGAAAAAGCTGTATATTCTAGAAAAGGATGTCTTTCTCTGCATTTTACTGCTTTTTGGTGAATATTTTCTGTTTAGTGTGTCCCTATAGTAATGCCCAGGATGAATGTTAAATATCTTGTGCAAAGAAATAAATTGATTGGAAAATTTGAACATTTCTAGTCAACTGTCTCCATGTCTTTTGGGGTGGTGCCCCTACAAATGCGACCATAGAATAATTGAAAAAAAATCTAGTTTATGAATCTTGATTCAACCTTGGAATATTTGTTACTCAAGGACTGAAATTTTGCACAGGTAAAATAGCCTACAATGGCTGTCGTGGTGATGAACTTTTACCCAATAATCAACACAGCCCTAAAGATGCATGTGTTGTCCAGGGAGAAGAAGCTAGAAAGGGATCATGTGGTTTACTCAATTTGTGTTATTCTTCAGTCTGGAGTGCTGGTTTCAAGCTGATCCTTCTTAGAGGAAGTTGCTGTGGTTCCATCACTTACACACCTTCCCCTTTTGGCAAAACATGGGACATGGGCTTGCTACCTTTGGCAAGATGAACTGAATACATGAATTGCTGCAGTTAATAATTTAGGATGGCTTTATTTTGCCCTATATATGATTGTTCAGCTTCTTTGAAACCTCTTTTTACATTTATCTGCTTCAACTTTGTACTTGGACTCAAAAACCAAATCTATCAAACTACTAAATAATAGATATTACCAAATATACTATTTGCAATATAATGGAAGCTTCTCTCAGATATATAGACATAATATTTTAATGAAAAGAAAACAAGGTTTACCCTTGGTTTGGAGTGTATACTGTTACTTTTAAGATTTGGTTTTTCAAGGTGGGAATTTTCTTACCTTGCAAATATGTGAAGTGTTCTAGCAAATATTTCCCTTTTTTCTTGAGTGGATGCAGTAGAAGTACTTCCAAACAATTCTATTTCAAATGGCTGTATAATTTCACAAGAATTGAAGACTTTTGCAGATTGAGTGAGTGGCAACTCAATCAGGGTTTGCATACATGCCACAGTCAATGTGTTGCATTTAAAATCACCAAATCATGTAGGTAGTCATGCAGGTAATACGTTTTTACTTCTGCTAAGTTTATGTGAATTTATTTTTGAAATAAATTCAAAAATTGAATTTATTTTTGAGGCACATGCACTCATTTTTTTTCCCCAGGCCATTTACACATTAGATACAGAGCTGCAGTCACAGGGACATGATAGGGTCTGCCCTTCTAGCAATTAGTGCACTCCATCAGCACGTTCCTATGTTTCTGAGATACAGGCAGAGCAATGATGTTGCCTCCCAATTTTCTGAACCATAAACTCACTGAGGAATATACTGGAAGGACATAAACAATAGTTGAAGATAAAGAATGTTGGCAAGAGATTCAAAAAGGACTCATGGATAATAGCAGTACTTCAGACAGACGTCTATTGATGACATCTGAGAACTATAGCAAAATGAAATCAGTTAAAAAAGCTTAAAAATAAAGCAGGAAATTAATGGACCAAAGCTCACAGATTCTAAATTAGGCCTAACTTTTGAATGAATACTGTGAAGATGATTAGTTCCTTTTTCTCTTTTCTTTTTTTAAAGAGTGAACTCAGGAGTGATGTGGAAAATGATTTTGTGTCATTTGAAATACTATTCTTTCTGCTTTTCTGTCTCCATTCTCTATCTCTGGAAGGTTTTCAACTGATAGTGAGACCAACACCTCTGTACAACATCAATATGATGAGGTAAAATTGCCCATCCAGCTCTTTCCATTTTGAAATTATACCTCATCCATAAACACCGCCAAAACCCAGCTATAATGATGCCAAATCCTTGTCAGAAGCTTACGTAGTCTAACACAGGCCTATGCATTAGTATGGACCAGTGTACATTTTCTCATCTCTCAGCTGTGTGTACCATAAAGTCTTTAATTGTTTTGCTGATGGCTGCAGCTGTGGGAAATGCTTCTTGCTTTTATGTGGGAATTTAGAGGATTTTATTAGCTTGTTGAAATGAAACTGTAGTTGATATGAACAGCTTTGATGTGAAAACAGGGCCTGGAATTAGAAAGACTTAGTGTCTTGCCAAATACTCATATCCTAACCAGGCCCCTCATCTGGTGACCATTCACAGGAAGGAGATCAGGAGGGTGAATGTGTAGGCAGGTTGATGGCAACACTGGAATGATGGCAGTCCCCTTAAGAAGAGAGAAAGTAAACTGTGCAAGATCCCACCTCTCACATTAAACAATAATGTGTCTGGCTCATGGTCTGTTTGGTGTGGGCAGGTTGAGGAGTGGCTGTTTTAGTCACTGATGTGAGGTATGGCACTGCCTTGTAACTCTTATGTTCCGGTGTAATTGTAGACAAGTCATGGTGACTAGAAAAGACTTCTGAAGTCATTGTGCTTGTCTTCTTCACCTTGGTTCCTTAAAACAAAAGGTTTGCTGCAACAAAAAAGATTGTCTCTGACTGCCTAGAAATGTGCAATGTTCAGACTTGAGAAGGCAGCCAGAATCCAGAGCAAAAGCTGCTGCTAACAGATTTGTCAACTCAAAGTATCTTCTTCACTAAGTGTTATCTTCTCTTTGATCTGAGAACTTTCAAAAAGGGCTGTAATCTTTCCAATTTTTGTTTTCTATTGTCTTAAAATTTGTGTCAAAACCAGGAACATCCCTGACACTTTCTTACAGATGACTTCAAATTTTATCAGGCCTAATCTTTATAATGAAGCATGGTCTTGAATAAGGCTCAGACAGAATGTATTCATTAAAACAAACAAAAAAATTCAATGTAATAATTCTTGATTTATTTTTTTCTTGAGCTATATGCTTTTAATTTATGTCATAGATTTCTGAATTTTACAATTAAGGGCACAAAACTTAGTTAACTTTGGTATAAATGACAAATCAGTTGTTTTATGTTGGAATTTCTGTGCCCAATAGTTTCATTGAAATTAATGCAATTTTTCAGCCCTAAAAAAAATTAAAAATATTATCTGGATGAAGATATTCTGTGATTCTTACTGAACAGCTCAAATTCTATCTTTCAAATTTGATTCTAAAATAACCTTAGGAAGTGCATTTTTCTAATTTTTAGGAAGAAAAAGGATATATTTATCTCAAGGAAAGCTACTTCAGTGAAAGAGCAGATGTGCTGATTTTTTGACAGCACTGGGTATGATACAGCCCAAATGACCACTGCAGACATCTGTGAGGTTGCCAATTACAGCCACATGTGTTTGATCATGGAGGGGGTGACCAACTGGCATTGTCACGCCAGTCAATCTGTGGCAGTACATTACTGAAGTTTAATATTAAAGATGTTCTATCCTGTTAGCATTCAGCACCTGCCTATATAAGCAGAAGATTTTCTTATTATGCAAGTATGTGCAAGCACAGTGGAGTTTCTGGAGTTACACAGAGGCATCTGACCCATAAATCATTTTGTTCTTATACTTAAATAAAAAGAAGAGATAGGAAGGAGGGCTTGGATTTTGTCCACTGACTGGAAGTGCTCATAGCTGATTAACCTGCTGTGAATTCCAGCCACTGCTGCTCCTGTGTCCCTTTGTGTTGTCACTAAGATTGACCAGGGAAAGCTCTGCAGGAATGCCTCAGTGCTCATCTCCTCTCCAAGGCTGGAGACCTTTGAGGGATACAAAGGACTCAGACCAGGGCAGTCTCCCCAGGGCTTCCTGTGGGTGGGTGGTCTCATCTTGGGGAGTGGCAGAGAAAGGAGGTAGAATACTCGTTTTTTTTCTGTCCTGTGAACCAGAGGATCCTTTTCTCAGAGTGACCCTAAGTGACAGTGTGACATTACAGAGATTGGAAACATTGGGGTCTGTATGATTTCCATGGAGAAAACAGGGAAAAGAAGCTCCAGAATGACAACCAGATGGGTTGTCCTGGTCTAGTTTCATGCTTTAAACAGTTCATACTTCTGACAGATAAATTTCAGTTATTTACTAAACATTATACTAACCATCTTAATGGTGCTGAATTATGTACTGGGATTTCTATAAACACATAAAAATCTTACTCTCCCACACCCTCACTGTCCTTTCACATCAATGGACTGTGTTGGTTAACACATGCCAGAATTCTCTTGCATGAGAGGAATCTTTTGAAAATTAATATAGAAACAGGGAAGAAAATAGAGAGATTCCATGGACTGAGAGCTGTCCTGTTGACCAGGACTCACATGGCTTTATAATAAAAAGAAACAGTGTGGAATCATTGATAAATTTTGATAATTTTAAACATATGATCTGAAGAGGTATTGTTCACTGGTTAGATGGATAAACAAAACGAAGGTAGAGGTTTAAAAGTGAGTGGCTATTAATTTGAGTGCAAAGAAATCACTCCCACTGAAGAAAGACATGTGAATATCACTGAAAGAGAGCAGGGAGATTCTTTCTGGTAGACCCAAATGGATGTCTAAATATCACAGAAAATTCTGAAAATTCTGAAGTGCTGAAGTGCCTTTGCTTTTTGGTAACATTTAGAAATCATGAGATTCAATGAAGATCTAACATAGTTTTTTAAAATATTCATTAAAAATCAAAAAGTCCCATTGAAAGACTGTATTTTAAGTGTATGATGCAAATGAACTTGTGAGGTCACTACAAATGTTTCTTTTTGTAAAAAATCCACAAGAAAAAAGCCCCAAAAGCTGACACATTATTGTCTTTCAAGTAAAGCCATCACAGAGAAAAGGATCTTAGAAAGTCCTTAGAGAGTCCGGAACTTCCTTTTCCCTTTTCAGTGTAAAGAAGGAAATAGAACAAAACTGAATTCAAAACCACGTTTTATTCTAAATGAGTTATGGAAAAGGTGGGTAAGAGATATTAAAAACAATAGTATACTCCACAATGCTTGCAAAGATACTGCCAGGAAACTGTTCAGAAAAGCATTTTTGAAACCCCAGAAATACCCTTTGTAATAATTGATGGGCTATATTCGTGAACATACAGACACTCCTGGCTTTTTAACTCATTATACCTGGGTATCTCAGCCTGTAAATTTCTACTTGCAATAAATTGCAATAATAATTGATGGTTAGTCTTAAACTATCAGGACCAAAAAATAAATAAAAGAACTGGAGGTTGAGATAGAAGAATAACAGTAAAAAATAAGGTAGAAGATAAATAAAGGCAGATGAAGAACGTTGCGAGAATAATGGATGAAAAGGACAGTTTGATGCATATAAATATAAAGAATTGATCATTCAGATGAATTTCTATCACACAGAACCATAGAATGGTCTGAGTTAGATGGGACCTCAAAGATCATCTAGCTCCAACCTCCCTGCCCCAGGGAGGGACAGATTTCACTAGACCAAGTTGCTCAGAACTCTATCCAACCTGGCTTTGAACACTGCCAGGGAAGAGGCACTCACAGGTTCTCTGGAAAACATGTGGCAGTGCCTCACAATCCTCACAACAGAGAATTTCTTCCTAATAGCTAATCTAAACCAATTCTCTTTCTTTTTAAAGCCATTCTCCCTTGTCCTATCGCTGCACACCCTTCTCAAAAGTCCCCATCCAGCCTTCTTATAGATCCCCTTTAGGTACTGGAAGCTGCTCTGAGATCAGACTGAAGCATTCTCCAGGCTGAGCAACCCCAACTCTCTCTTAATCTGTCTCCACAGCAGAGATTTTCCATCTCTCCCTCTTTGTGGCCTCCTCTGGATTCACTCCAGCAGCTCCATGTCCTTCCTGTGCTGGGACCTCAGAGCTGGTCTCACCAGAGCAGAGGGACAGAATCCCCGCCCTTGCTCTGCTGGCCATGCAGCTTTGGATACAGCCCACCACTCTGTTGGTTTTCTGGGCTGTGAACACTCATGTTGAGCTTTTCATCAATGAACACACCAAAGTCCTTCTCCTCAGGGCTGCACTTAATCCATCCTCAGAGCAGATAAAAAAGGGAATGCAAAGAAAGACTGCTTGTTCCATTGATGATTGATGAGAAATTCCAAAGAGAAAAAATTAAAATTACCGTATCTACAGACTAGTAATGGATCACAATGCTTATTATGTAGTCCTTTAAATTTCATTAAGTAGAAAGACTACAGAAAACAGGAACAATAAAATCCTGCCATTGTCATATTTAAAATCCTGTATTCCTACATAAGTAAAAGTGAAGGAACAGAGAAATTGAGGAAGCAAAACTGAGGTGTGTCAATTATAAAAGAAGAATATACAAAGGGACATGAATATGTCCCAGACCTTTAAGCATGAATGTAACCCAGACTAAAACAGACAGCTTGCAAAGCCTGCAATTTACCAGTATGTTGGTATGGAGAAATCACCAGAGAAAACACAATGGTAATGACATCAGAAGTCTTATCTGATGAGAAAAAGCAGGGCCAGCTGGGTCAGGAACATAGGAGCTGCCATAGCAAATTAAATCAGTAATTCATTTGTTCTGTTATCCTGTCTTTGACAGGGAGAAGTTATCAGTGCGTCAGACAACAGAGAAAAATATTAAAATGCATACAATTCTGCAGTGACAATCTCATTGGACTTGTTTTTTTTTTCTCTGTATCTGTTGATTAGAGGTTGGCTTTTCATCTCAAGATTTAATCTTATTACTGTTTTCAAGGAAACACTTTAAATATTATATAGCAAATATAACAAATGCTGAATTTTATTCATTTCCATATTTTTATTTACAATTTTGTACAAATATGCCTGTGAAAATAAAAAGAACTTCAGAGCTGGAAGGAAGAGATTGTACCCCAGCCATCAAAGTATTTTATTATGCTTTCAAGGCTGGCTGAGAAGCTGTGGTAACATGGTAAATCCTGTTCTTCAGCATGTTGATTTAAATGTGGAATTCTATGTTGACCAGAAATACCCACAGTTTAATTAAAGCCATGTAAAATAAAAAAAAAATCCTCATCTTTGACACTTGGTTTCTGGAAAAACAATCAATTTTAGAAGAGGAGTTCTAAAAACACCCCAAGCCCTTAAATGAGTCTTAAGAATTTGCCGTGATGATTGCCAGATTAAAAACATTGACTTTTCACGGATACCATGCCTTTACATCACTCACTGGTTTGTTTGTTCTGGGCCTTAGGGATTTTACCCATCCTTAACCCCCCCAAGGCTTTAAGCAAGTATTTTTAAGCTCTGGTGACTCTTTCCAAGATGTCACTCATTTGAAATTCACTTGCTTGTCCTCCATAGTTCTCTTCCATCCCATAGGTAAGATGGTGGTTTTTATATTTTTCATATTCTCAGCCAGACAAACAGAACACAGGGGTTTTTTTTGCAGTCCCATATGCCTTGACATGTCAGCACAGAGTGATCCAGAGATCCCAGGTGAGTGCTGACAGAGCTGCTGGTGGTGTCAGTGTGCCAGGGTCAGCTTTCCCGGATGCCTGCCCTGAGGTGAGGGGCTAAGCAGCCGTAGGGTAGCACTTCAGTAAAGCAGCCTCATTTATTCCAGCTCTGTGTAACATCTGTATATTGTCCTTTTCTGGCCTGAGGAGCCATGCCTGTGGTGGTTCAGGAGAAAATGCGGTTGGGGCTCTCAGACCGAGATAAGAAAAAAAACCCAGTATCTGTAAGAGTAGGATAATGAAAATGTAGCAAGGATTTTGTTTCTGCACCATCTGAATGATGGCAGGGCCAAGTCACTTTTTGTCACCAAGTGTAGGTGATTATTCTTTGAAAAAGTCTTTGCATTTGTTCTATAGAGAAGCCATAGTAGATGTAAGAGAATTTTCTTAGAATGGAATTCATTATGCATTTTGCTGCTTGAGAATTTCTTAAAAATGTCTTCATCTTTTCAGTAAAACCGTGAAAGTTCATGAGAATCACGCAAGGAAAAAAGATCTGAACAGCATGTTTTCCTTATAACATGCAACATGCCATGGAAAAATATAAAAAGAAAAAGTAGATTTAGGAAAAGACTCTTCCAATTCTGTTTGCCTTTTCCAGTGTCCATTTGTATTAGAAGATGCCAAATGAAGATTATAAAACTATACAGTGGTATACATTCAATATTCTCCTAAGCACACAATTATCAGCCAGAAGTTGAGAAACTTTTACTTCTTAAAGCTTTTGGAAATGTACCCACTATCTTAGGGTTTGTGGAAAAATTTGATTTCAGTTTGATTTTAGGTGAAGAAGGACTTCACCAATGACAAGAGACAAAATTTAGCTCGGTCTGTTTATAGACGGAGTGGGAACATGGTGTTGTTTCCTAAAGGCTAAAAGCTTTCCTTAGCTCACAAGTGGACAGGTTCTGTGACTTTTTCTCTCAAAAGGTTTTGAAGCGGTGTCCGGAATCACCAACCCAAATAGAAAGTTATATCCTTGGTTTGAGGGTCTGAACCTCAGGCTGAAGCGTAGCTCGGCGTGGAAGAAGAAAGAGTGACTCTCACGTGGGTAGAAGATAGATGTTTATTGCTCATAGCTGAGCACCGGAGAGTGCCCTCCTGGGGTTCAGGTTTCAGGTTTTATATCAGGAGCATGGGGAGGGGCAAGGGTAAGCCATAACCAATACCAGGTAAGGAGGGAGTGACCAAGACCGAAGGACAATACACAGGAATCTGATACATGATACAGGGTTGAGATGAAATTCGACTGCAACATACACCGCAACAAGGTTTTATACAAAAGTCTACAGTTTTATGATTTCCAACTTGAAAAGTTTCAGAATTGTTCTTCAAGTAATACACAAATAGCATGAACCACTGTGAAGTAGTAGAAAAAGCCACATTATTTGATTCTCCAAAGTCTGACCTATGGACTTTCTGTTTAAACAACAAAATAATGCCAACAGTGATAAATTGTCATTCATTTTAGTGTTTCCATGATTCTGGCCTTCTCTTTTTGAAGAGGTTGTTTACAGATATGACAGAATTACATATCCTTAATGATTCTGTTAAGACAGAATTAAAACACAGATGAAATTCATGACTCAGTTTCATTCTATTCAGTCTATTTACACTGCTCTGATCATAACTGGGGTTTATAAGTCATATGTACTCCTTCACAAATCCTTCTTATTTCTGCAGAATAAACTAAGTTCATATTCAACAGTATAGGCAATGAGCCCACCAATCTCTGAATTTTGCAATTGTTTAATTTAAAACGTATGTTTAAGAAATGTGAAGCCCTTGAGGGAAATTAGGCATCAATTAGGAAAATCTGAGGGTCCATTTCATTTGACAACAATGCATGGAAAATCTTCTATGCTTCTTCTGACTAACCATAGATTTTTGGCTTGACTGTTAATTATGAGTTTGAACTTTTTTCAGGAAGGGAAAAATGGCTTGGCTGTAGAGAAAAATGTCACAAAGTGGAGTTTACCTGTGAAATTCTACATCATTAGAGAAACATATAAAAGTCCAAAGCCATCTGAGTAAAATGCTTTGCTACATGTCACTAACCTCACAATTTTATAAACTGTCTTGCTAGGATGTAGATGGAAGTGATCTTTTAGCTTGGCAGTTCCAATGAAAAATGTGCTCTGTGCTAGAAAGAGGCTGACCATTGCATGTGTTCATGCTCAGCAGAGTAGTGTGGGACACCAGTCTTGACCTCTGTCAGGATAAATTAATTTGGATTAGATGAAATTCTTCAAACATTAGATTTAAGTTGCTGGGTTTTGCTTGAAGGCAGATTCACTGAAACAGCCCCTCCAGCAGATCAAATCTAGGCTCTAAGCATTTGTGGAGAGCTGGTGGCAATGACCTATTCTGCAAATCTGGCTGAACCCTGTGTAAGTTCTTAATAACTTTATAAATACTTCATTTTAGATTTTTTTGTATGTGTTTTAGCTTTTTAGAAATAAAATTCATGCATTCAGCTAAGGAATCCCAAATACTATGTTGTACCTCTTATATTAGACTAGCTGCATTTAGATTGTGCTAAAAGGATGGGTATTCAATTTACATATCTCATTAGAATCTGACCTATTTCAAGACTTCTCAGTATGAAATTAAAGATTTAAGAAACTTTACTATTCTTCCAGTGAATTTCTCATTTCCTTTATGGTGGTTCTTTTCTTTGTATTGTCTCTTAGACGCTTTGGGAAAATTTTTTCCTGAAAATAAAATTAAAAAACCCAAACCAAACAAACTGTGGGTTGGATTTCATCTGTATAAATCAGACTAACTTCACCAGAACGGAAAAAAAAAAAAATCAACTTGAGTTCCCTACATGTGTGGGGTATCTCTGCATGATAGGAAAAGTGATTTGAACCCTCTTGTCCTTTTAACTCATTTTGTTTAAAAAAACCCAGAATTTTGTCTATGTTTTTCCTGAATAAACAAATCTGGGAAGTTTTTTTTCACCCTTCTTCTGGGATAATTTTTTTAATCTCTTCACACAATATATTTGCAAAAAAAATAGAAAATTTAGATGAATAGCCACAGCCTACAAAGATGACTGTGAAGCAACACCTGCTTTTAATCAGAACAAATTATTTTTTTAAAAAAACCAAACCCAAACCTATTTCATGTTTTCATGCAGTGGCTGCGGTCTCTCAAAAAGGGACCATTATATTTCCTCCAGATCTGTCTTTTTAACAGTTTCAGAGTCCAGTGTTAAGACATCTCAGCTGACTTTAGGCGGCAGATGATTCTAGCTGTTTCCACAGTAAACTCAAGGTGGAATTAGGGACAAGCCTCTGGTCACAGTCATAGCACTGAGGCATGGAGAGGACTTTCTTTCCCTGGCACCTTTACTGAGCATCTTGCTAAGAAGATGGGATAAACTGAAGTTTATAATTTGTTCCTAAGGTCCTAAGAAAGCTGAAACAGGAAAGTTGAGTATGAATGAAAGGTATAATGACTCATCTCTAATCTTTCTGGACTGTAATTATCAGCATTTGAAAATACAGATGAATATAGCTACCTCTTACATAGTTTAATCTAGCCTTGCTCTCTGCCAGTCCAGATAACCACTGCCACAAACTCTGTTAAAAAAAAGAAAAAAAAAAGAAAATAGAAATCTCTCACTACTACTGCATCAGGCACTTATTTGGGAACAGGGAGAGAGCTCATCTTAATTTCAAGAAATGTCATTTCAGTATTTATTCTTGACTGTGTGCAATCCCTTTTTATTTTTTTTTCCTTTACTAAACAATTCCAGGTAATTCTGCCTATCTTTTTTACCATGAAAATCCACACACTCCATCCAGCTTTAAATTCAAAACTCAATTCCCTGAAGGTGCTCCTTCTGAACTTGAAGAATGCAATTTAAGCTTATTCTGAGTGTTCATGGGAGGAGAAAACATTGTCACTATTTCTCTTTGTCCTCAGAGGCCTTTTGAGCCTCTGTTGGGAGATTTTCCCTTCTGCTTGCCATACTTGAAGGAGCTTCTGATAATCCACCTACTTCTTTTGAGACTAATAATTACTTGCTAAGCCAGCATCTAGAAAACCCTTGTGGCAGAGACCTTATTTGGTGATGAGCAGATCAACCCCTGGGTGAGTTGTACACTCAGTGCTTACAAAGCTTTAGGGCAAACAAGAAAAGGCAGAAGTTGTTACTTATTTTAGCACAATCACTAATAACTACTCCATGTACCTATTACACTTGACTGTAATAATGTTATATGAAGATAGTAATAATATATGGATGTCAGTAAACCCTAATTAGGTCCTGGATTTCCTTAGATTTTATGATATAAAAAGGCAGTAGGACTTTTCAGTTTATAGATACCACAGAGAGGCGTGTAATATAACCACACTCAGTTTAGGCAGATTTCATGAGAGGCCGAAACTCTAAACTCAAATAAACATTTCAGTAAAAGTCTCTGGATAGGCCAACAAGGCCTATAAGGTTTATCAACCTCTTTCAAGCTTTTAACCAGCTCATAGATAATTTCATGCTGTTTATGTCATTGTCAAAGTTTGCTTCATAACTCTTATGAAAGCAATTTTTGCCACTATTATCAGCCCTTCAAAACAGTAACTTTAATGGCAACGTGCAGGGATATTAGTGCAATATGTGAAAATGCTATAGTGTCATGATACTTTTTATTATTTTTCCCGTTTATTTTCTGTGATTTTAAATTAGAAATTAAATGGAAAAAAAAAAGTGGCTGTTTACTAGTCTTTTCCTTTTTAAATGCTTATTTCAAGAGTATGCCTAACCGTGCTGCTGAATCTGGCCCAAAGTTTTCAGCAGTGCTGGAAAGCACCTTCAATAACTACAGAACTCACTCCCAACAGCCACAAGGAATTATCATGTGTGAAGGGTGGCTTTTGCAACTTGCTATTTACAACTGAAAGGCAAATAAACACACGGAACTTATGAAAAGTGGTGACCTTACCATTAATTCAGCATAATCCTTAAGCTTTGAGAAGCATTAAGAGCTTTACCTTGATAGTCAGATTTGGCTTATTGATAGCTGTTTTTCATTTGCTTGATTGACACTTGATCTTCTCATAACAGGCTGTTGTTGGTCCAGTTCTTCATCATCCGTGGTGCACAGTGTAGATGAAAAACAAGGAAAAAATGCAATATGAGACTACATATGAAAAAGCTTGAGAACCAGCACATCTTAGATTACACAGTTTGTTTATAAAGTTTCTTAAGAGGAAAAATTCTTTTTTCTGGAGCATATGTGTTTCTAAAACAAAGGCAAAATGAAATGTGGGTTTTAGAACAACTACAATTATTTGCCTTTTGAAAAAAGTGCAAGTTGTGGTAGTGCTGTGGAAATTAGAGCACTCCCGCTTTTGGGACAAGGGTATGGAGTTTTACAAAGCAAATTATTCTGTTGAGTTCAGGCAAAGAAACACCTCCCACAAATTCAGAGGAGATTCTCCTTTAGTAGTGCAGTGTGAAGGCAAGTATGTGCTGAGAAGTCCAGATAAAAAAAGTGTAAATTTCTATCAACATGGAGTAAAAAAACCCCAGCGCATGACACTGTCTAATTCATCTTTTGGGTCAAACTTCTGTGATTTAAAAGCACCAGAAAAAAAAGTGGCTTTCATGAACTTTTGCATTTTAATGAGCTCTGCTTAGAAGCAGAAACATTCAAATCTAATGCAATATTTCTCAGATTCAAAATACTGGAAATTTACTCACAAAACCTTGAATGTTTGTCATATGAGAAGGAGCAGTTTGACAGAGAAGAAAAGATCATTCTTCTGAGATTTCCCTAGCAAAACTGAGAGCTGAGAAACCTAGATAGTTTAGATAAGATTCAAACAGGCATCAAAACATGAATTTCTTCCTTTGAACTGAGCTCTGCTTCCTCAGTTTCAGAAGTGCTCATGACATGTACAAGACTCCATAACGAATGACTGAATGACACAGAAGAAAAACTACAGCTGAAATGCTGTTTTTTAAGAAAGGAAGAGCTGCAAGGTACAGTTCCTGAGAGCAACAACAAAAAATGGACAGCTTCTGTTCATGTTATAAATATAAACTAGAGATATTCTCTGCCTTCAGGGAATTGTCACAAGATAAACTACTCCCACTGATGCCAGCTGAAAAGTCATCTAGTAACTTGGTCTTCTGGTAAACTTTGCATTTTGTTTGAGCTGGAATGAGCATTACATCAAGAAGAATTTCTAGCTCATTTAAGAATGAAAAGTGTAGGCACATACCTAAGATCATTGTTATTTTCCAAGTTGTCTTAATTTACTTAAGTCAAATGCCACGTGATTATTGGGGAAAAATACCTGTCTCTTAAACTCAGAG
The DNA here is from genome assembly GCA_013397395.1 of Sinosuthora webbiana. Classification (NCBI taxonomy): domain Eukaryota; kingdom Metazoa; phylum Chordata; class Aves; order Passeriformes; family Sylviidae; genus Sinosuthora; species Sinosuthora webbiana. The sequence continues at coordinate 144,191 of VXBN01014816.1, read as the reverse complement.
CTAGAACTATTGAGTTCCACATTATATAAAGAGAAATACGTATTTTCTTCCATTTTAGTTGGAACAAATTTCTCTCAGGAAGACTGTTCTTGTTGTGTCAAATTTCTTATCTTGAAAAACTCTCCACATTCTACTTTGAAAACTACAAAAAATAAATATCTCGAGTTCTACTGTGGAAGAAGTTTTAAAACATGAAATTCTTCAAAAATCCACAATCAAAGTGAAACAGTCAACGATTGAAACAAGGTGTTTCAGATTATTATTGTTTCATTTACATATTCTCACATGATATTTTTTATTTTATCTTGTGCTAAAGATGGGAAAAATACAAAAGATGGGCAAATGGCAGAAATATTCAAAGTTAGAGCAAGACTATTTAGAGAAAGTTAGAGAAAGTCAGATTCCTCTTCTGCTCTGCAGAAAGAATTCAGTTACTATGAAAATCATGTCAGATTATGTGTGATGATAAAATGATGACACACTGTTTCAGTTCACCTAGACAATTGATAGCCACCCAAAAACTCTACCTGGTGCATAAAATATACTTTTCTGCTCACAGGATCTATGGACAGATGGATCTATAGTTCATGGAATGTGCCTTGAAAGGCCAGAGGACAGTGTCATTTTTGTGTCATGGGGGGAAGAGAATGAGGTAAACCATTCATAGAATCACAGAACCCCAGAAGGTTTGAAATTGGAAAGGACCTTTGGAAGTTGTCTGGTCCAACTCCTCTGCTCAAGAAAAGCCACCTAAAGCCACTTGCCCAGGACTATGTCTAATTTTTTTTTTTTTTTTTTTAATATCTCCAAGAAGGCGATTCCATAACTTTCCTGGGGACTCTGTGTCAGGGCTTAATCAGAGAGAAAGTCACCCTTAGTCACCCTTAATCACCCTTAGTCATGGAGAAAGTGGTTCCTGATGTTCTGAGTGCTGCACAGACTCTCCTGTGTCTCAGTCTGTGCCCTTTGTCTCTCATGATGCTACTGGGCACCACAGAAAAGAGCCTGGCTCCTTCCTCTTTGGAGCATTCCTCCAGTATTTGTATGACTTTGTAAAATCACCCCTGAGCCTTCTCTTGTGGCTGAACAGCCCCAGTTTCTCAGCCTTTCCTTATAGGATTCTTCTCATAGGAGATTCTCTAGTCCCTTAATTAAAGTTGTACCCCTTTTTTGGGCTCCTTCCAGTATCTCCATGCCTCTTTGGTACTGGGGAGCCCAGACATGGACACATCACTCAGGTGTGGCTTCACCAGTGCCACAAGAAAGAACCTCTTCCCTCAGCCTGCTGCCAAGACTTTGCCTAATGCAGGGTGGGATAACACTTGCCTTCTGTCCTTGCAGGGGCACATCACTGGCTCATGTACAACTTGGCATCCACCAGCATGCCCAGGGTTTTTCCTATCAAGCTGTTTCGCAGCTGGGTGGTCCCCAGCCTATACCAGCCCTTGGGGTTGTTCTTTGGTTACAATGAGATCTATTGAAAACTGAAGTGAGTCAATGCCATTGCTAATATTTGACAAGAAAGAAAGGGGGTCTCATAATGTGTTCATCTTTTCACACTCAAAAGTAGACACTGTTATTTTCTATTAAATTTTGACTTAGCCCTGGGATGTATATCAGGGTCAAAAAGAAAACATCAGTTAAAATATCTTTAGTATTCAGAAAAAAATAGCCTTCACCAGCTCTCACTCTTTTGCTTACCAATCAGTCAGAGTGACAAGAAAACTTTTCTCTCCTGTTCAGAGCTATTCCTTCCTCTTGGGTTGATGATGACACTTGCATCCATGGAGAATCCCATTTCTCTGCACTGCAGGTGGAGACATGCTTGGCTGGATTGAGTGTGTGCTACAGGGACCAGCCAAGGTGGTGCATGGCCAACCCCAGCTTTCTGACATATAAACACAGAGTGAGATTAAGTTTGATTTATGAACAAATGATGTACTAGCAACATGTGACAGTTCTGGAAAATCTGGGACTTAATTCCGACTGCTAAAGTAACCTTTTTCCCCCTCAGTTTTAATTTTGCTTTATTACAGCAATTGAAAGTGTTGTTTGGTCTTTATGATTGTGGTCTTCCTTACATTATAGAGTTCATTTTGTTGCATTTTGCGTTCTTGGCATTATTTGTATCTTAAGGGAAAAAAAAAAGACATTTAAAACCTTATGAAAATACATTTTTATCATTATGAACAAAGGTAAATGTGGATCAAAAACCTTTGTAACATTTCTTCCTTCCAAAAATATTTTTTTTTAAATGCTTTTTCACCACAGTTTTATTTTTCAAAAGCAGATATTACAACTGCTTAATTCTGAGACAAATTTTTTTTCTCTTCACTGCTTTGAGGAGCTGAAACAGAAAATACGCCAAAGGAGATCTCATGCTATTTGAACAAATTGAATTAATATCAGAGGCAGGGTTCTCAATACATTATCCTACAGAGTCAGATGTTTATGGGATAGGCAACAGTCACAGTAAAAATCACCCAGCCATAAAAATAATAAATTGAAGACTGCTGGAACAGAGCTCTACTACATGCTTCACACTTCTGATTAATGGAAACTGAAATCTGAATTAAGCTATCAAAACTCAGTTAGCACATCAGTGTGTTTTGTTACAAAACACCCTCAATGAGCATTTTGTATAATCTCAGGTTATTAATTGTCATTATTTTATTCTTTCTCTCCTCCCCCTTCCCTCCCC
>VXBN01014816.1:103869-141461 GCA_013397395.1 Sinosuthora webbiana | reverse complement strand
ATACCAGTATAGGTGTAACCTATATTTCATTTAGATCTAGAGGCCAAGAATACAAATTTTTGGGGACTACCCCCCAGAATCAAATTTCCTTGTGTTTTCTCATTATGGTAGTGTAATTATTTGCACTGTCCACATAATGGGTATAAAATACTATCACTTCTGAACTCTCCACCCTCTCATGCCTAAACATCCTTTTTGCCTGATTTTACATTTGAGTGTAAAATTCATGCAGCACCCTTCCCGATGGAGCTCTACTCCTGTTTTTCCCCATGATCTAGTTAAGAGGCAGTAGAGACCCCCTACTGACATAATGGACTGAGAAAAATCTTGAAAAGATTGCTAAGAACAGCCATAAATTGCACAGTTATGAAGAAATTTGGCTCAGCTATCAAAAGGTAGAGTTTCACCCCAAATACCACGATGAAACTCAAATAGCACATCCTTGTCTTCATGGTTTTATACATTGACAAACAGGGTTGAAAACACCTTCTCACTTTCCCATTAGTCCCCCAGATATTTGTTGCCACCTCTTACAGCTGCAAATTGCAGCTATTCCCATTGTCTGTCAGCTTCACAAGTCACATTATGACTTAGCTCAAGACAATATTGGCAGCTGCCACAGAATGGGATTAGGAAAAATCACTAGGATGAAGTAAAAAGAAAGTGAACATATAAACGGAATGAAATGATCTTCCTCCTAAAGTGCAAAATCCAGAATGAAAGCAGAAGACTCTGGGCTAGTGTATGTAATCTTGGAATTGATAACATTTACCTCTAGAGGAGACAATGTTCTCTTCTCAGCTCAAAATGCAAATATTTGTTTGTAGCTCAACTATACAAAGCAACTTGTATTCCATTGTCACTGCTGAAGTCTATGCACCAATAACTAAGTGCCTCTTTCTCTGACCTGCTGAGGGCTTGTTACAAGGGTATCCAGATAGAAGGAATATTGTAGATAAGTTTGGGAGCAGGAGGACAGTGTATGTTTAATCTCTCCTATCCTGTGCCTGAGGTTTGCTGGTTTTAAGAGCTAGGACAGTTTATTCTCCATTAATTGGGGTCAGGGGATCAGTTATAAATGGAGATTGTATTCCTGCAATGCCAATCATCCCCCTTTTGTAGAAGGTATAAGCAGCCATGAAAAATGAATACAGGAAATTTATGAATTATTTGGATGCTTGCAGGAAACATTCAATGGGTGCCCTGAGCCATTGCTTACCTGTTGACAGGACTCCCTTCTGAGCACAGCTCTCTCTGTGTCCCTGTGGGTTTCTTGGGAATATCTGTCAGCAGCCATTGGTTATGGCATTTGTCACTGCTCTGTTCTCTGTCACAGGGACAACTTGCTAGGCAGAACCTGCCAGGCCTCTGGGACTTCACTTTCTACTGACACAGCTCAACAAATGAAAATGTTCCCTTCTCTCCTCCTCCATCTGGGAGGTTCTGGAGGGATATTTGCAGAGTGGGGAGGTACAGCAGTAGTGCTGAGCAGCTCTGGCAAAGGTCAGCATGAGAGACTGATCTTGGCACAGCTCTCGAGGGCAGAAGGGGCAGATCGTGGCCACAGCTCTCTTTAGAGGTGCTCAGCCAGCTAAACGAGAAGCTGGAAGGTGCTTGAGGCTGTGACACACTTACAGCCTAAATTTATTCACACACAGTTACACTTTTGGATTCTCAAGTCAGCACAGTTTTTTTAGCTTGCTCAGCCCTTCTTTTTTTCCTGGTGTTTAGCTACCCCATCAGCTATACTTGCAGAGCTCAATAATATTCCCAGTTGCCTTATTTTTACTAGACTGAACAGTTGAGTCTCCTCCTTTCAGTCTCCTCTTACATGAGAGGTTATGCATTTCTTGAATATTTCTAGTAGCTGTTCTGTGTAGCTCTTACAGTACGAGGTAATTTTTTGGTGTGGGTGGCTAAAATTAAACACAGTACTTAATCCTCAAAAATGTCCTCATTTCATTGGAAATGCATTCCTGAATTTCAGGGTTTGGAAGTAAATAACTCTTTGTTTACTATGGATTACACTAAACAAGCCAGTATAGGTCAGTCTAAAAATCAAAATATATTTATAGAATAGAAGAAGTTGGCATGGAGTAATGTGGAAGTTTATATGCCTCAATTATACAGCTAGAAACAAGCAGCAAGGATGGTTTTTATAATTTTTAGGATGTTAGTAAATCTCACCTGTTTTCTTTCCAGCCTCCTCAGAGATGCATGTGTGTTTGCTTTTACTGACACAGTACTGGGTTTGCTGCATTGTGTTTAGCTTCACTGATGGGATCATCCAGAAATCTGTTTGGAAAGAACTTCCCATAATGATGTGGTATTTGAATATCCAGTGGAATAAACAAGTAAGTTTCACCCTTATTCTATGTAAACAGTCATTTTCTCTGTTAGTCAAATGAATTCAGGAAAGTACATAGGTCTATTTTTTTTGCAAGTCATTAGAAATTTTCACATTGTTCATTTTCTTCAGGCTTATAATAATTATTTTCAGCACCTATATCTCAAATATTTTCTAATAATGTACAAATATCAAATAATAGTGTAATAATAGTGAACAGCAATGTCTACTATGCACACCACCATTCTTGTACTGCTGCTATAATATATGTACAAAATAGAGAGAAATTGTTGAAAAAGCAGAGCAAAACAAATAAACACTTCATCACAAATATGATACTGAAAGGAGAAAATACAGAACTGAAACATCAGCACAGGTTAACATGTTGTTGATGCAGAGAGAAACAAAAGTTCAGATCAAGGCTCAACCATCTTTCAAAGGCAGAACTGAATATAAAGGAAAGTCAGAAATGGCTTGTACTGCTTTATCTCTGGGAGCAAGACAGAGATGGGAAAAAATAAAAAAGAAAAACAAAAGAGCTGAAGCAAGTTTGAAATAGGAAGAAAGATTGAACTAGACAGAAACAAATGTGGAGGAGTAACAGTGGAATGAAAGAAAATAATGACACTCTATCAAAGGAAAATGGAAGTAAATTTTCTTCAGAATGAAAGAGGTGACTGTTATTCTATGCAGATAATTTACATTTACTACTCCAAAGCAGTTTAGAAATTTTATCTTAGTAAAATAAGAGGGGCTTTGTTCATTATGGAGGTCAGGGCTCTCTATCTGTACCAGGCTAAGTTCTCCCAGTGTTGTGCAGTCATGCACTATGCCCCTGGGAAAGAATGCATGCTTTACAGATTTGTAGTTCTGCTAAACAACAGTGAAAAAGACAAAGAAAAATGAATTAAAGAATGGTTGTGTTGATTTTAGAATTACTTCCTATGGTGCAGTGTTTTTCCTTTTCATTCTGTTTGTACCATTTTTATTAATGAGCTGTAAACTACCCTTTGGGTTATTCCACAACAGCGGTGCTTACACTTGCATAGCTAAGTCCCTAGCAGATTATTTTTTTCTTTCTTATGTATTTCCTGGTTATTTGTAGCATATTTTTACTTTCTGCAGAGATTTCTGAATATTTGGGTCATGTTTAGTCAGTTCTAGAAAGTAAAATAAAAATGGGTGAAGGAAGTATTGCAAATACATTTTAAATAAATGCCCAAGAGGAATTCCTTTGCATAACATATGCTTCTGTTGCCAATCTCCACCACCAAGTGCTGCCAGCCATGCATTTATTTGATGTATAGAATAGTTAGAGAATGATGTCTTTAAAAAGGTGAGACTTGCCACTGGTCTTAAGAAATAAAATATACCACAGGGACGATTTACATATTGGACAAGTCTTTAGCAAGACAGGAACTTTAAAGTAGTTTGTTCGTTGTGACTACTGCAGGAACATTCTTCTTTTCATCATGGGAAACAAAATGAAGAGACAATAAGGTTTCTTCAAATACTGTGTCTCTTAAAAAAATAGTGTTTGTCCATGAAGGTGACATTCCCTGATATTTTCCTCATTGTCCTTCTTGTGTCATTACTGAAATTGTAGAAGATGTTTCAGAGAAAGAAAGGTTAGTTACCAGATCTTCCTCTCAGCACAACTACAGAGGCAGGATAACAGTCTGAAAATGGTGAATTCAAAAGGATGAGTTTGGGAGACAGAAATTTCAGAGACATTCAATTTGATCAAAAGTGTGCAGAAAAAGAAAAGTATTTCACGGATCCATATTTTTTTTTAATATATACCATCACATCTTCATGGCATTTGGTTTTATTCTCCATTATTTCATTTTCTTTCAGCTAGTTGCTCAGAGGACTGAAATGAATAATTATCTTTGACTGCTGAGACCACAATATCCTCTTTAATAGCCAACTGCCAGTAGAGATAGACTGAGATCTGCTGATGTTTCGGATGCTCTACATATACATATATTTAGAACTGTGATTTTAGGTATATAGACAACTTCCTTATCCTTGTCACTACAGAGGAGATGGTATTGGATTGATTTCTTTGTCATATGGTTGACAAAATGGCCTGTCAGTGCTCCAGGATTATACATTCACAGAACACAGGTTTGTAATGACCGTGATAAATATAAGGATTTCTTGATAACTTGGATCACATTTTATAAGTATTCTCCAATTTTAAATAAATACCTTTTGGTGAAAGTAGAATTTGAAGAGGGTTTGATTGTGATCTCTTGTCTGTGGTGATCAGTGACAGGACCCAATGGAATGGCCTGAAGCTGTGTCAGGGGAGGTTTAGGTTGGGTATCAGGAAAATGTTTTTGAGCCAGAGGGGTGTTGGGCTCTGGAACAGGCTCTCCAGGGAATTGGCCACAGCACTAAGGCTGACAGAATGAAAAAAGCATTTGAACAATGTTCTCAGGCCCATGGTGTGATTTTTGGGGCACGCTGTGCAGGGCCAGGAGTTGGACTTGATGGTCCTTGTGGGTGCCATCCAACTCAGCATATTCTGTGATTCTGTGAAGTTAAAAGAAAACCACCATGTAGCAAGTTCTAACAGTTCATCAATCCACTGGAAAAGAGTTCCTTTTTGTTTCCAGTTTTAGACACCATGTATGATTTAGATGAATTACTTAACAATAGCTACACATAGTTCTAAAACTTGCAACATCTATTAAAGGTTTAAAAAGGAGCAGGTTATACACCATGTGAATAAAATATGAGACTTTAAACACTGTTTTCTACAATAAATCTATCCTGAACTTGTCATATTTGGTCTTCATGACATTTGCAAATTGTCTCAGAACAGTATACGCCTGTTACAGGAAATCATCACATGTGGTAGGTATTTTAAATCTACTGCTAACTTTTCATGTATGATTAATAGGTGTGTTATTTCAAATTTGATGTGCAGTGCACACAATGTACAAGTGAGTTATGTTTAATAAAACATAAAAGTGAGCTTCAGCTTTACAGTTCTAACTATGCTTGGCAATTTTTTTTCAGTATTGATTCAGATTCTCCTTGACTTTCAAACTTTCTTTTTTTCTTTTTTTTTTTTTCTCTTGTAACAAGGTCTTTTACTATCATACAAGGCAGACTACATCTGTAAGCTAATTTCCTTTGATATCCTTATGGGAGTCTTCTTGATAGAATAAAAGTTCCTTATAGATTTCCAGTATCTATAACAGCCCAATAAGTGTCCTCCATTATTTAGTTCTATGAATATCATATTTCATTGAAATATAAAATACAAAATTGAGATCGTTGGAAGCTTCTAGTATGTCCAAAGAAACAGTCTTACAACAGTTTTACTTGTAATAAATATTGCAAAAAGTTCACAAGAATTTAGGTGGGAGCATTGAATTATAGAATAATTCAAGTTGGAAGGGACCCCTAAGGGTCATTAAGTCTAAGAATGTCAAAGAATAAACAAAAATAAAGGCCGAGACTTCAGTAGAACATTTACAAGGTGTCTGCCCTGACTAAATCATCAGTTCAGTATCATCAGACTCTTGCTCAGTCTCTCACCATAGCAATACCTGGAAACTTGGACTGTAGCTCTGTCAGAGTTGGAGGATGCAGAAAACCAAAAAAAGCCCAAAGCCTCTGGGGCTGCACCCTAGTTCAAAGCTCTTCCTTACTGGAGGCTCTCTACTGATGAGCAGAGGAGGTCCTGCCACAAAATGCCAGCCCACATCTCACCTCTGCACACCTGGCAGCTGTGAGCAGAGCTGGTCCCAGACTCTGCTCGGGGCCTCAGCCATACCATCGTTGTCATAATGTGCTCTGTGCCTGTGTGAACAGCCCTTGCTCTTGCAGTGTAAAATAAGAACCAAGACTGCACAGCCACCACTGAAGAGCAGCACAAACCATGAACAATCCCCCATGGATTCCTGAACCACCTCCCAACACAGATGATCCCTCTGTGCAATCTCATTTTATTTACTCCAAAGTAGGCCAGGGCACCTCAGGGATGGGAAAAACTTGTTTAGGGTGTAGGTTTATAAAAAGAAAGGATGCAAATGTGGTGGTGGTGTTTATTTGTTCCTTTTTTCTTTGCTTTATTTGTTTGTTTTGTTTTATTCTTTTCATGAATGGTCCCAGAAGGCCCCAAAGGTTTACACATCAGGTATTTCTGGCTGGGTCACATTGATGAGCTTTTGGTTTGTAGCAGATAATAAATTTCTGAGCTATAGTTTAAATTTAGGCAAGAAAAATCCTGAGTGAAAACTGATTTTAAGTGCTGGCCTTCAACCCTATGATAATCTAATACTCAATGGTGCCAAGACTATTCATTAAAAGAAAGACAAATTGTTTTTGACAGTCAATACTTTAGATACTGCTTTTTGATATCCAAAGAAAAAAAATACTTCCTACAATTACTATTGTTTAAGCAATATTTTTGTTGATTATTGCTAGTGAAGTCATGATTTTGGTATTTCTTTTTCAGTTCTAATAATCTGAATTATTCAACTAAACCATCAGAGGTGAAGTGAAATAGGTCCAAAATAGCTGTGTATAGCTCTATAATTCAAGAAATACAAAAGACACAATAATTATTCTAAGACTGCTTATAACATCTTAAATTCACATGCATTTTTCAAGGATATACATTCCTTGTGTTGCTGGAGTACCTCCATGCACATCTTGCAAAAGCCCCCAATGCCAGCACTGATTATAAACTCTATCAACCAGGTGTGCCTTGGAGTAGCTCTTGGATATCTTCTATGTTACTGACTTGTGGCTTCTTCCAGGTAAAGCAATGCATGTGACAGGTTATATGTTTGATTTCTAATCTGCTTTTCTTTTCCCCCTCTTTCTCCTTTAAAGTTTTTTTCTCTTGCCTAAAACTCCTGCTGCTCTGTCACTTCAATTTTTCTATTACAAATCATAGGTGTTTACAATTTATTTACATATTTAACAATCAAATACATTTACAATGTGTAAGGAAGAAGGACTAATTTATAACCTGAAGGTACCTTTTCTGTTTTTTCTAGAGAAAAGCCCACATTGTTTGAAGCACACTTTAGAATTCCTGTGCAATTTCCTGGTCCAGAGGAGTTTTGTATGTATTTACATTTTCTATCTACAGTAACATTCTTTTAAAATTATACTCAACTAAAACAATACAGATTCCAGGTATGTGTTTTCATTTAAATTAATCTTATTTCAGTGCTGTTTTTGCATTGCATTCTTTTAATGCTTTGTAATGAAAAAGCTCTTGGAAAAGACATAAAATTATATGATATTGATTTCTTCCTATACAAATATTTATTATAATGATCTTTTTTGACTTAGGAACAGAGAAGGCAGAGACTCTTGTGTCTGCTTGTCTTATGAAAGGCATGAATTTTATTAATTCATTCGGTTCCTGACTGTCAGGGACAGTTGGCTGAGCAGGTATGTGCAGATACTGGCATGAAAGCTAAACAACAGTTACAGGAAAAATTTGGCCCTACTTGGCACATTGGCATCTCTCAATCTACAAGCAATGCTATCCACAATTTTTTTTTTTTTTTGAAAGAGCATAAATAATCCTGAATCTCATGGTGGAGGAAACACGCATTCAAAAGACAGGTTAGAGAAAGTCTTATCAGCTGAGAGTTATTTCCATCCCATCCTTCATTTGTGTCAGCAAACTGTGAGTAGAGATTGCCTCACAGCCAGGGATTTTAAAGGGAGCCCAGATTTTTGCTTTGTAACACTAAAAATAATTTTTATTCAAGAATAAAAAAATCCTTTCCAAAAAGGTGAGAGTAAACTTAATTATGAAGTCATCTTTGGTTTTATTCCTTTGAAATTAATGAAGTTTCTCACTTTTATTTAACCCTCTTTGACATTTTTATTGGTGTTAACAGGAGCTTCTCATGCTGCTATCTGGAAAACACTGAGCACTGAGGTTTGACAGCATAAACCTCCACCGGGGAACAGCATGAAGTATCCTCTGCCTTGTCATTGACATCTGTGGGACTTTGTGTACAGGTAATATTCCCAGCTGCTGTTAAGTACAGGCTTTTGGTATTTACATGACTCTGACACCTAGTCCAGAATTGCCTCACTGATTGTTTAAAGGGGAATGGGGGTAGCAGTTCTGCAGAGCACGCCAGAAGTGTAGCAGAGACCACAGAGAAGTCAGCCCAGATTTATGCCTCTAGAATCCCTGGTAAAATATTGAGTGTTCAAATTTTCTGTATAAAGCCATACTTTGTTTTCCAGTGTAAGCATATTCTGAAGTTCTTGCTGTATAAGGAATAGGACCATCTTTGTTCACTTTAAAGCAATATCAAACCAAGATTTGGTTTGAAATGCAGCAATACAGAAAATCCTCTGAGGTCACCAAAATTATTTCCCACTGATGTCAGGGTAATTACAACAATGATAAAAAAATACTGTCTTACTGCAATCAGATGATGTTCCTCTGGGACCTTAAAACAAGATTCAATTTCAATTCACAGACAAAGTGAACGGGTAGTTTCTCTCCATCAACAAAGTAACAATATTATAACTTATCCAGATCATTCTTGCTCAGCACTTCTGATATTGATTTGTGAGCTAATCTTGCTATATGTGGACTTAATCTGAGAATAATTAGGATGATGGAATCAAATATTGTGTGATCTCAAACCAGGAACTGGGATGAAAATGCCAAAATAATGGTCACTCAGAGAACAGGTAGGCTTCATCTAGCATCTCAACTATTACATTTTTGTGCTAGCAAGTAGTTATGTGCTTACAGCTATGAATTTATGGCAGTTTAACATGTCTCTAGAATTTCTGGGGTTCAACCCTAGAACGTCCTCAAAATTTATTTAAAATAAAAAGTTAACGATAAAACTCCTGTAATTTGCATCAACTTTCAGGTAGAAATAAAAATTATTCAAATTATGACAACTTACAGCTCCTTTATCTATCTGCTTTACAATTGGACCTGGACATGGACATATGTGCTAGAGGAAAATAAATCGATTTCTGATTAGGGTGAGCCCAGTATGTGTCACAAAGCAAGCAGCTCTCTATCACAAGATAAGGTGTTACTAAGCCAGCAGGCAGAGTCCCACTTCAGAGGTGGACATTTATTTTGTGACAAACTATGTCAACTACAAAACATATCTTAAAATTGTGATCTTAATAGCACAGAGGCACTGTTGAGTTTTCCTTAATTGTTCAGGTTTATGATGCACTCATGGAATATTTCCCCAAACCATAATCCTTTAATCATTTGGTAAATATTATTCAAGATGAGAAATGAAAGTAATGTACTTTGCCTACTTTTGGACTCTAAGAGTCAACAGCCCACATGGGAATAATTTGTTCTTCTTAATAAGATTTTGAAGGTTAATTAAAGGATTTTGAGAGAAGATATTAGAGAATTAGATGCTTAACCTCCTTTTCCTTTAATAAAAATAACCTGAATAAGTATATAGGATTATCTATTACTATATGTAGTCCTACTACACATTAGGACAGATATGTGACCTTTGCCAGTGTCAGAATGTGGTCTAAAACTCTTACTTGCCAAAAAACATTGCCTAATTTGGTCTTAGAAAAATATCTTTCTGACTTCTTTATATCCTCATCTTCTGTTTTTTCTCCTTTGTAAAAGGAGTCTATGGATTATCAGATGAAAATGGTAAATATTCACAACTGGAGGTCTCTCTGTGAAATTTGTCTCTGAGAAATATGGATAAAAGCCTATGCTTATTGTCACTTTCACATTATATTTTTTCAGAAGGGTAGAGTAGTTGGTTTAGGACATTGGTTGAGAAGAGTTTGGTGGGTTTAGGACATATTACTATTAGTTGTGTTAATAGCATTTTTTTGGGTTTGGAAATAATGACGGATCTTGAGAGTTTCACAAGTTGAACCACAGTACTGGCAGATGTGATCTACTACCTAAATGACCATAGTTAAGGATGGACAGGACAAAACTCAGAAAAAGACCTCTGAATTACTTGGTTTCTACTACCACATTTTGTCTTCACCTTTTATTTTTACTTTTGAAAGAATATACTGTACTCAAAACTACATACTCCAAATGTTTTCTGGTTTTGAATATCTGGGTTTCTGTTCTGTTGGTGTTTGCAATATGGCAAATAAATCCATGGAAAAACAAAAATGTGGATGTTTAGAAGGAGCACTGAGACATGATCTAATTAGCAAAACAGCTGTTTCATATATGTCATCATCTCACCAAGTATTTCTTTTTATATCAGATTTGTTCAATGCTATACTTTTTTACAGACTCTTGTTTCCAAGGACTCGATAAATTGTGTTTAGTCTTTAAGCAAATGCATTGAATTCTGAATCTAAGTCCCTAGCCAATTATGTACAAACCTGACCAGTCATTACACAAAAGCATTTTTAGAGTAATTGAAAATCAATGAGGCAAAACAGTTTTGTAGGAGGAGCAGAGCAAAAATTGTGAAGGATCTATGAAATGCCTAAAGGTATAAAATACATTTTGTTACATATATATATATATATTTATACACACATATATATGCACATTTATAGTTACACTTGCACACAAATATAAATACATGCATTCAAAGTAACACTACTGGGAAAAAAAAGACTATATTAAGGATTCTGCTCTCTATCATATGAATTTTCATCAGCAATAGGGAAACCCACTCCTTTTAGAAGATCTTAAATTAATGCTTTCACAGCGGGGACCAGAAGACACAGTGGAAATTTTGCTGAAAAATTGTCAGCATGAATCACAAAAATAAAATCTTGTTAGGATATTGTTAGGATATTGGTAAGTAGCTTGGTGAATAATGTAATGAATATTAAACAATCAATTTACTCAATTAAAGCAATAATTGAGTGGTGGTGTGAGCTGTTTAAAAAGTCAGCCTGCTTAGCAGCCTGGTTATTAAAGAAGCTGCTCTGCAAGCATTGGACAGACTCTTGATTCTGGTTTTGAATCCAAAAACATCAAAGAAAAGCAAGAAATGCTGGGAGAAACTTGTTCTGAAATGATAAGTCCTGACACTTTGGATGAATCTCCAAACTTGTAGCCACTAAACTTTTCTTCTACTTTTTCATTTTTTAACTCAGTAATGGCCAGTGTGGTGCTATAAACTAGATTAATAAATGTGTTTTCTGTGGCACAATTGGCAGGATGAGTTGCATGATGTAAACTTTTACTTACTTATTAAATGTGTTAAAAACTCTCATAACTAGTGTCTTTGCTGATGGATAAGATACAGAAATAAGAAGAAATAGTGATGAGACATGGGGGTATAAAAATACATATTATTTAAATTAGTGGATCACAAGGTGTTTAACAATTAGATCATATTTTCATTTTACAAATGGGAAACCCCCCAATTAGGTTTTCTGATAATTAATTAAAATAGGAAAACGAGGTAAACCTGTCTCAAAACATGACTTGACCGGAGTGGACCAGAGAAATCATGCCTGTGGCTACCAAGCATTTGATCCAAATCCCACTGAACTCAGCAGAAGACTTTTTTGTCAACTTCAGCAAGATTTGGATGAAGCAAAAAATATTTTTGCTTTATCTTCAAAGAAGATGCTACAAATGTAATTAAAAATAAAAGAAGAAAGTTACTTTAGTTCTTTCAAATAAATCCCCACTCAGTTATTTCGGTATAACAAATATATATTTTCATTTTTTTTTATACTAAAATTTGGGCACAAATGTAGAAGTATTCAAAACTATATGTTAATTGCACTTTATGAAAGCAACGATAACACCTATATGTTATTCTAGCATTGACTAGCTCTTAACCTGACTATTCTCATCTATTTTCAGTATTCATACACAGAACCAACAATTCGTACTTCCCTTTATTTTTCACAGCTGGGCATAATTTTTAATATTTTATTTTTGCTTTATCTGGAATAGCATTAAGTAATAAGTTGCCACCTTCATTTTAATGCTCACTCAGCATCAGTTTCAGTTAAAATTTCTCAGTCTCAGTTTCAATCTGAGAAAGAAGGAGCAGTACTTATATTATTGCCCTTAATCTGTCTCAATATTAAATACATTTAATTAATCACTTTGAATGTCCTTATAGTCATTGGAGAGGCATGAGGCTCAGTTCACCCTTGAATGTATATCTAAATAAATAGAATAATGTGCTCATTTTCTGCAAGAAAAGGAGTGATAGGGAGTAATGCACCCTAAATTTAAAACAAGAGTCCTATGCAGTCTTTGGAATACAGCTATTTCCCTTGGTGTACACTGATGATGTAAGGTACCCTGGACACATGCCCTCGATCTTAAAAAAATACAAAGAAGCAGCTGTAGCTTTTATATTCAAAGCTGACCCTGTGTGGAGGTGGTGTGTTAAAGAACACCTACTGAACTATGGTGTGACAGACGTCCTTCCACTGGGACACCTGGGTGGAAACACATTTACTTTGAAGCAGGCTACGAGCTGCTCAGCAATGATCTCAGCTGGGGTGTTTGTGCAGAAGAGCAGAAGCAGAAAAATTGCTGAATAAAGAATTTTACACTACACCCCCTCAAATAATAGCATCCTGTTTATTGATTTTTGGCATCTCCAGAGGTGGAAGGCACCTGCAATATAGTTTTAGTACTGCAGTTATGCATGGGAGTAAGTGGCTTCCATCCACAATCCACACTATTTTTTTTTGTTTGAGTCTCAACAGTTGGCTTAATTGTTAATGTGAACTGAGATTAAACTCATTGAAGTCATATGTCACTTTTGAATTCAAGAAACCCTGAATGCTTGTAGGATCAAGTAACCTTAAAATGAACCAGAAAAAGTCTTAGTTTAGAAAACAAGAAAGAGTCTAGCATATTAAAGCAATAATAAAGAGATATATTTAAGGTTTTTTCCTTTTGAATTCTGTCAGCTGTTAACACAACTTATTTAAATAAGACAGAGAAAGCACCCTTTTATAGGCAATAGATAATGTTGCCCTGCTTCTAATGTCAGAGCCTAAGTGAACAGATTTCAAAAACAAACTCATAAAAATGAAGATAAACCTACTAGCAAAGGGAATAAAATAACATACAGGAAAAGAAATAGAACCTTGGACAGTACTTTTTGTGGGTCACATTGTGCTGGAAATAAACAATAATTGATGAGTTTTGATCATGAAAATGGCGATTTCCAGCATTATCAATAAAGTTTGCCTGGAGTCTAAAAGAAAATATATTAATATATTGTAATAAAAGAGGGTTTTTTTTAGTATTTAATGTCAGCTTCTCAAATGAATCATTAAATGTGGGTGATTTACAGAAGTAAATCTACATTTCCATGAATGTATCATTATTGCTTTACTTCCTCTAAGAAAAGAACCCTACAGCAGGCAAAGCTGGAATAGCAGTAACTGATTTGAACTACAAAATAGTAGAAGACTGAAAGGTTGGTGCACCTGCTGTGCTGAAGTTGGGGACAATTAACCTAGTTCACCATCTTCCCTTAACCTTATATGAAGATATGTAAACAAGAGCAAAGAAATAGCCCAATTTTTCTATTAGTAACTGGAACTAGCAAAGATCCAGGTCTCCTAAGGCAGGTATACAGAGAAGTACAAAGCATACAGAATACTTGCTTACATGCAAGCTTCTAAACTGTTGTGCCTTTGAGTCACATTCTCTCAAATAATTGTCTAGTCATTTTACTTTAAATTATATTATGATTTTGCTAGAGGAAATTTCTTGAATGTCATTTATCATCAAGCAGTTGCAAGATGTAAGGCAAAATGTAAAAGCTGCAACAAAGTGAAGGGGGGGTCCTGCATTTGAGTCACAACCAGCCTGCGCAGCGCTCCAGGCTTGAGGCAATGTAGCTGGAAAACTGCTCTTTGGTGAAGGAGCTGGGGGTGCTCGTTGACAGTGGCTGAACATGAGCCAGGTGTGCCCAGGGGCCAGGAAGGCCAATGGCACCTGGCCTGGATCAGCAATAGTGTGGCAGCAGGACCAGGGCAGGGATTGTCCCCCTGTACTGGGCACTGGTGAGGCCACACCTTAAATCCTGTGTCCAGCTTTGGGCCTCTCACTCCAAGAAAGGCATTGAGGGGCTGGAGCGAGTCCAGAGAGGGGCAGCAGAGCTGGGGAAGGGTCTGGAGAGTCAGTCATAACTGAGTGAGGGTTTAGCCTGGAGAAAAGGAGGCTCAGGGGAGCTCTCATCCCTCTCTACAGCTGCCTGAAAGGAGATTGCAGCAAGGTTGGGCGTCATTACTTCTACCAGGTAACAAATGATAGGATGAGGAAGTGGCCTCAAGGTGCACTTAGGGAAGATTAGATTGGATATTAGAAAAAAATTCTTCACTGAAAAAGTTGTAAAACTTTTGAATAGGCTGCCCAGAGAAGTGCTGGATTCACCATCCTCAGAGGTATTTAAAAGACATGCAGATGTGACACTATATGATTTAGTGGTGGACTTGGCAATGCTTGGTTAATGGTTGGATGCAATTCTTTCTTAGAGGTCTTTTCCAAGCTAAACAATTCTATGATGTTAAGATTCCATGTATTTTCCTGCAGAAAATCCATTTACTTTTAGGGACTAACAATGCCTGGCAAACTTTGGTTTTAATGTTTCTGACCAGTAACTCAGTAGAAAATACTCCACCTTAACAGGTGGAAATGATAATAATAATAGTAATAATAGTAATAATAATAATATAATGATAGTAATAAAGTCTAAAACCTTTAGTCTCTTCTCTCTTACATGTCAGTTTGACAAAGTATCATTTGGCATTACAAAAACCATTCCCCTTCCTTTAACAATCAGTTTGGATGATGTATTTTCCTCTAAATGGGTACTTTACTTGATACAGTTTGTGACAATGTTACTAAGAAGTAGTTTGATACTAAGATTACTTAACCATTTAACTGGTGCATTTGATGCTAACAAACCCAATCATGGTTGCTAGTGACTATGACTTGGGGTTCATCCCAGTGCTTTCCCAGCTAATTGTCCTTTTCTCACTTTATACAATCCTTTTCTCACTTTATACAAATTCCTTGCTTTGTTGTAGCTGTTAAGCAATGTAATTTGGTTGATGTACACTTGGATTATACAGGGGTTCAAGAAATAACAGCAGTTTTATTTCAAATAGGGTCTGTCAGTTTCAAGAAGCTGAAATGTTTATCTGTTTCTACTGGGGTTCTGACAGTTAAGCAGCTTCTAAATACAATACATGAAATATTTTGAAAAATGTCAATCCTGTTTCACTACGAAAAATAGGTTTAAATTTGTTTTCTCTGGCAAGTATATTATGATGTCCATTATAATATTTCCACATTTATGTTTTCTAGAAGCTGACCAGAAAATCTCTGGTTTTGATACAAAAATGTAGTGTTTCTAGGCATTAGAAGTGCAGAATTTCAGCATCTGGGAAAAAGATAATAGCCTTTCCTCTCAAACATGTCTTCAAAACTTGTGTACAGGTTCACAGTGAGAATGGCTAAATGTTATTACAAGGTGATGGCTGCTAGTGCCCCTCTTGAAATTATTGGAGTGAGTTCAGCCCAGTCACAACATTCACATCTCAATTAACTGGTACTGGCAGAAATAAGATAGAATGACCTTTCTTTAAAAGGCAAAAAGGTCATTGTGAATATCCAGTGCTATTTCAGAATTTAATGAGGACTGTTTTCACACAGTCCCAACGGGTGAGGGAAGATGACAGTTTGCTCCTGCAACAACGCTGCTAGGTGCTCACTCAGGTTTTGTGTTTTCCACCCCCTTTTCTACTATGTTTCAGGAAGCCTCTCAGCATGAAAGATAGAGGACGGACTCAAAGTCTAAGAACTGCAAATAAAATGAGTAATATATCTGAGAGTGTTTGAAAAGGGTCTCCCTTGAAAGTGGCTCTTTAAGGGGAAATACATCTCCTTAGACTGTTAATAGATCTCTTAGACTCTCTAAGCAGCCATTCAGCCAACCTGAGGCAGCCTTGACCTGGGACACACTGGGAGGAATACTTCTAAGAAGAAAAGATACATAGGAAGGAAACTTTCAGATCTAACCCTGGCCCAAACATTAACTCTAACCTTAACTCTGCCCACTTTTGCAGAGCTCAGGGAGGAGTCACACTTGGCAGGCCTGGGCTGATGTCAAGGAAAAAGAAAGGGTCTGCAAAGAGTGGATGTTCCTGTGGGCCAGGCTGGGGTGCCTGAGATCACAGAAGTGTATGTCTCTGCTAAATAGTGTGGGTAAGGGCTATGTCTCTGGTTTGTGTAACATTCTTTGAATTCTGCATCACTAGTGCTTTTGCTCCACCTCTATTTTGCACACAGAACAACCTCTGCCCTCCTGTCCTGAGATTCACAGACATCTGCTGACTTCACACAAACATTTTCTCTGCCTCACTGGGAATTTTGCTTAGTGTGGGGTTCTTCTGCTTGCAAAGAGGAAAGAAGAGAAGGATCATTATCCATTTCCATCCCTTCCTGGTAGGAAACTGTGCCAGGTACCACTACCAAACACTGGAGAACTGGCTGCTCTTTGCCATTGATAGTGGAGTCATGCAATGGGAGACAGGTATCACAGAGGAGAAGATAGCTGCTGATAAAAGTGTTCATATGCAGCCTTGACAGCAGTGGACCTGGAAGGACTCTGGAAATGACAAACTTGATGTTACCTCTAGTTCATCCTAATAAACTTCATTAATGATGTGTACTTTATTTCAGAACTCAAAGGATGACCTCAAACATGACAAAAAACTTGATATGTTAAACTTAAAACCTGTTCAACAGGATCACCCCAGGGTTTTCATTCATTGCCCATGCACATCAAATTTTCCTATCCCTGGGACACTCACCAATGTCTCACTTCAGATTCAGATGTGTTGCTAAAATTAATCTGAAAGAACTTTAAATAATGTCTCAGGAGGTATCTGTCTCACCCCAAATATCCTGTTTATTAAAAATCTGTAATGTAGTTGGTGGTACACATTTGTTTCCAAAGTAATACCTAAATAAGATACTTGTCACATTTTACTTACAAATACTGTCATACTTCTTTTCCATGAAAAGGCATCTTAAGGCATCTTTTTAAAAGGTGGAATTCACCTTCACTTCTGTGTTTCTTTCTTTCTTTCTTTTTTTTTTTTTTTTTTTTTTTTTTTTTTTTTTTTTTTTTAATATTTTTTTAAAAAGGGGAAAATCCCCTTCCTTTTGTTTTTTTTTTTTTTTTTTTTTTTTTTTTTTTTTTTTTTTTTTTTTTTGAGATTAACAGTCTTCTGAACAAAACAGAATCTACATTCTTTTGCCCTGGCAGCCTGGGGGAAATCAGACGCAGCATCACCAGTGGGCAAGGGAGAGGTTTGTCCCACTGTGCTTTGCTCTGGGGCACCTTTTATTGAATTTTGGCACCACAATGTAAGAAAATATTAAGCTGTTAGGGAGTGTCCAAAGGAGGGAGGCAAAGATGGTGAAGGGCCTTGACGTGAAGCTGGGTGACAGGAGTGGCTGCAGTTGCTTGGTCTGTTCAGCCTGAGGGATGCTGAGGGAAGACTTCACAGCAGGTACAGCTTCCTTGTGAGGGGAAGAGCAGGGGCGGGCATTGATCTCTGCTCTGTGGTAAGTGACAGGACTCGAGGGAATGGCCTGAAGTTGTGTCAGGGGAGGTTTAGGTTGGATATCAGGAAAAGGTTCTTCACCGTGAGAGTGGCTGGGCACTGGAACAAGCTCCCCAGGGAAGTGGCCACAGCACCAAGCTTGGCAGAATTCAAGAAGTGTCTGGACAACTTCCTCAGGAATATGGTGCGACTCCTAAGGATGGTCATGTGCAGGGCCAGGAGTTGGACTCAGTGATCCTGATGGACCCCTTCCAACTCAGCATATTCTGTAATGCTGTGAAGAAAACTGGAAATAAAAATATTTTGCTTGATATGCCATTTGATGTGCGACAGGATAAACACAGAAACAAAAATTTTGCTGCAGATCACATGCTGTTCAGCAGGTCAGCTATGTTACCTTGTCTCCAGAGAGTTCACACTTTCTCTCACTGTCTTTTAGGCTTTCTGCATTTTGTGTAAATGTCCTTTCTCTGCTCCTTTGATTCTTCTCACTTTCCTTACTCTTTCTAACTTTTCACACTTCTTGTGTCTTCCTCTCCATTACCCTTCTGCATTTTCACTTGCCCTTGACAGGTTTCTGTTGTGTGAGGTTTATTTGTTTATTTTTCCCATGACCTTAAAGCATTCCATACCCTGAAGTTATGCATTCTGAATTATCTGAGAGATCACACTGCTAGTAGTAGTACAGCATTTTGTTGTAGAAGGATTGATTAGTTTTTCATCCATGCATTGTGCTATAGCACAGGTGATTTCTCTGGGAAAATGGCTCTCAAATCCTCTTAATTCCTGATTTTCATTTCCACTTATTTTTAGAGATGAAAGAAGAAAAAGCATAGAAATAAATGGTCTTCAAAATATGCTTTCATTTCTTTTGCTGTCCTACTGTGATTGTTTTCTCTCATAATTTTCTCACTCTTTTCCTTACATTGCTCTCCTTTGTATTTTAAAACCCCAAAGCCTACAATATTTAATAAGAATGCTGTTGTTATAGATGAGCAAGTTTAGGGCATATATTTAATCCAAATAATCTTTTCTATTCCCAAAATAGTATTTCATAGTGTCCAAAGGAAAAGTTATTGTTTTTTTCAAAGTTAGAAAAACTTCTCAAAAAAAATTTTTTTTCAGAGAATTACTATGTTACCGTATGTGATAAACCTGTTTATCACATGCAAGTTACCTCAATTTAGACATTTTTCTAAAATTAAAATTTTAATTTTTTTCTACTATGATCACTACATGCTCATTACATTCCCCAACTATTTTAAATCTCACTGATTAAAACAAAACACCCTTCTAAAGGTAAGGTCTACCTCATCTCAGATTCAAGAGAATGATTTCTGTCCTGTTTTCGCACCTTGTTTTGGAGCCATATGCTTTAATTCTTTGTAAACAGTACTGCTTTTGTCAATAATCACTGGAGCAACTAATATTCGCTCAGCAGATAGTCAGTCCTTCCTCTGAGACACGAGTGTCTGACCAATTAATTTCCACTTTGTTGTTCATCTTATTTATGAGAACCATGCTAAAGTTCTCTTCTTAGTAATTCCATTTTTACAGCTGCAATAATTTACGATCAAAATTTTCCTGTAGATGCTGTAAATCTCATACACTTAATATAAACAATCCTCTGATTTATTTTAACCTCAAATCTTGCATTCACCATTGTATTCTTTATGATTTTAATGAAAGTGAGGAAAATGAAACTCTGTGGTGGGCTTAGGGAACTGATCCCCCACTTGTAGAGGTGGATGAGCCTTACCCTTCTCATCTGCACTCCTCAGATTTCTACCAATATAAATGGAAGTTTGGGATGCTCAGTAACATCCCTGGAGGAAGTTAGGATATTTCTGTAGAGCACAGTGCAAACTGCAAGCAGCAGAGAATTTAAAATTCCAATATTTTAGAAATAGATTAGGGGATAAAGAATAGATGAAAAATCCTCCGAGGAATTATCAAGGATATTTTTCTATTCTCTTATGTTTTTGGCTTGATTATTGTCTGTATTATTCTATCTTTGATCCACTTCCTTTGTAGTCTTCATTTGATGTGGAGTGGTTTTGGATTAGGGAAGAGGAGGATGAGATAAGCAAAATCAACCAAGATTTAAGAAAAAGCACAGGGAATTTCCTGAAGACAGTTAGTTTTGAAAAAGAAAGAGTCTTCCAGAAGGTGAAGTTCCAACAACAGCATTGCAGGCTGTCAGCAGAGCTCTTGGCCTGTGTCCTGTTGTGCTCTCAGTGACCTGCTGAGGGTCTGAGCTCTGTTGAGACACAGCAGTGTGTGGGTCTGCTGTGCTCAGACCATGTCCCACTGCACATCTGTGCCATAAAGTCACAGTCACATCCTGCTACAAGTGCTCAGGAGGGACTGCTTTAACTGCTGGAGAGGCAGTAATGGGAAACTAATAAGAAGATTAATGTTATTAAACACCTGTGAGAAATCATTTAAGTCAGAGATATTTCTGCATCATTGAAGCCATAAATCTGCATTCACACTTCACGATGCTTTCAGTGGAAAATCCAAGGCTGTTAATGGTTATATTTCAATAACTGCTCTGTACTTTATGTCACCTCATAGCCATCCCATATAACAAACATATAATCATGAAATAGTTATGAAAGTTGATGGTCAAGTGGTTGGACAAGTCTCATGGTCTGCTTGGCGATGGTATTTTGTATATTCAAATTTATCTTTTGCTGAACCAGAAACTTCTATCGGTGATAGTACTGATAGATAACCAAGAGAATGAAAATTATTTTTTTCCTGTTTCAACGCAAACTAAGTCATTGGTTAATTTTGCAGTCTTTGGTAAATCACTTTAGATGTGAGGGCCAGCATCAGAAAAAGCTGTAAAGGGTTGAAGGCAGACAGGCAGCTGTTGAGAGCTCTCACTTATGTTCTTAATGACAGTGGTGTGAACTATGTCATGTCTAGGAGCACAAGATCGTGGGATGAAAACAGAGTCATGCCTATGCTCATATGACCACTGGAGAGGCAGAGCTCAATCCTGTGAACACAGTGAAACGCTACAACATTCCAGAGAATTCTGGATCAAAGCTAGCTTGAAGCACAGGCAGAACTCAGGCATACTCTGAATCAAGTTTAGCCTCCAGTTTTGTGTAAGTAAATCCTTCAATGGGTCAGATTTTCCTGTTAAACCCTTAATGACAATGTATCATGAAACATTAACTTAAAGGAAGGTACATGCTGTTATAAAATTTGCAAAATTTGAAATTTTGAAGGCATGAAGCTAATTAAATATTTTAAATTTTATTCAGCTTTTCTAAATGTAGACCTTTTCTTCAGAGTTTATCCCTATCCTTTTTTGATACTGCAACAGTGCCCAGCAGGCAATGCCAGACTAGAGGTTTCTTGGTAGAAAGGAGAGAGAGTGCTGAGCTTCCCCTATGGGATTTTCCAGACTTTGAGGAATTCTTTAGTTCAGGGCCACTAACCTATCAGCATTTATCATTGCAAAGTCCATCTTCGTATGTTCTGTTCTGTATGTTGTCTTTCTTTCTGCCAGAAAGAAAAGAGTACCTTGAAAATGAAGATATTTTTGCAGCCAAATTATAGAATGATTTTAAATTGACAGAAATTAGAAAGCAAATGTTCAGTGAATAAACACTAATAATTATTTTTAATAATAGGTATGAATTAGTAAATCAGGAGTTTTAATGGAAGTTGTAATTTACTAAACGAAATATAGACTTAACATATCTCTGTTCTGAAAAGCTGAAATTCAATTTAAACATGCTATTTACTAGGAGAAATCCCCATGAAAGAAAGAAGGTTAGTGTCATCCTGTGACCAGTGCATTTGGTCATGTTTTCTGAAAATGTCATTGTGTCAAAGGTGGTGGCTGGAGAGCTCATTTCCCTTGTTCAGTGGGTGCCCTTTGGCAGAAAATTGATGCTGAGTTTGGGTTTACAAACAAACACAGAGTACATTGAGCCAGGAAGAGCAACAGATTTGTAGCACAAGCAGGAAAGCAAAAACACCATGACAAGCTGAGACATAATCTTTGTTCTTCTACAGAATATTTTGTTTTGATGAATTATTTCCTAATTTTCTGCAGACTCTCTGTACCAACTCTACTGGTGATTGGGTTCTATCTCATGACTCAGGCTATGCAGAACTACAACAGAAGCTTCCTGAGGGAGAAGCTTTGGATTTTGGCTCAGCTTTCATTAACCTATAAAATGGAAAAGAAGTAGAAAACATAAAACTTTTGAGGTACATTGTAACTGAAAAAATGAAAACATCTTTAAATGACAGTTGTTTTAGAGACCACAAATCCTCTGAACTATTCAATTGCTGATCAAAAGTGAGATTGTTTTTTACGGATGTGCTGTTGCTACAAAAGGGGCTGTTCTCTGCTGTAATAGGGGATCTGATATGAACTGCAGTGAATGTATCAAAGCACATTGTTTTTACTCTACAAAACATAGAAGTAATGAGCAAAATAATTCTACCAAGTAAGATCTTTTTCCTCATAAGTTTTGATTCTCAAGAGAACTATTGATTTCCTGTAACCTTGGCTCCATGCTTTCTGAAATACACACAAATGAAATCACTATAAAAATTTTCAATATTTGCTGCAGGCTGAAGCAGTAACTTTCTATCTTGTCTCTTTCCCCTCTGATATGTCCTGTTGTACAGAAAATTCTGTAGTGGAATACAAAAAACAGCTGTAAGCAATTTCTCTTTTATAATGTTTTGAACTCCTGTTTTGAGGGGGAAAGAGCACATTGTGAATTGTATAACATACTGTCATCACATGTTTTATGGATTGTTTTGCTGTCATGCTGTATATAGTATGGCACCAAGATCCCAAATACACATGAATCCAGATGAGACAGCAAACTTGCAATGCCAGGAGAGATCTAAGGCTGAGCTGTCACTCCTATCTCTGCTTTCCTCATATTCATGACTTACGAGATAACTTCTTTCACAAACATAGAAAAATATGAAGTATTATTAATATCTTTCACCATTGGAATTTGAACAAAAGAATATGGTTCTGGTCTTCATGGAGTTGTGTACATCTAGCTCTAATAAGTGAGATTTGGACAGGAAGATGTGTCTAATTCAGTTACTATTGTGCCCTGAGCATCTTATGGCTTCTGCACACCTAGTAGACACCTAGTAGTAACTCTGAAATTGCACAAATCTTAAATGCAATTAATAATTTTCTCAAAGCAAAACCCAAAGTTTTTGATCTTTTTCTTGGTCTAAATCTGTTTGTGCTGGCATAGTCTGCTTCAACAGTGTGTGTGCTGAAGGCATGCACTGGCTTATGGTTGCTGTAACATGGCATCAATTTGGTTCATGAAAGGATTGTGTTGCATCCTTAAATGTTGGTTCATCATCTGTCTTACATTTTGAAAAATTTGGGCAGTTTCACATAAATTTAACAAGTACAGTATCAAGAAGAAACATCAGAAAAGAGAAGGCTGTAGTTTCTGATCAAATTTCTCTGCAGTTGATACATTGAGATGGAGGAAGAACGAACCTGTTTCTGGGACGACTTTATATTTTATGCCAGAAGGATAAAAAAATAGGTTTATATGAGCAAGAGGAAGGATGGGGACAAATTTTCAGTGGTTAGGGAAATGTAAAAGATATGTAAAAGAAGAAAAGTTATAGATACTATAGGGAGATTTATATAGATAAATGATAGATATTAGAGAGAAGTAACAAAACTTTACCTCTTATATCTGAACTTTCATTGGTTATTATGTTCCTTTCCAGTTCTTAACCTTATGAATTTTAGAGGGAAACGTGGGATTTCCTTCAGTGAACTTGTCTGGGAGATGCTTGGTGAAGCAAAATGTCCATTACACTTTGAATCTATTCTGTTAATTCTGTACAGCAAAGAAAAAATAACCATGAATATGTACAAAATCACACTCTAACACTTGTCAGGTTTTCTTCAGTAGCACTTTTTTCCCCTTGCTTCTCTCAGTGAAAACTTTTTGTGTATTAGAGGTGTTGAGCTTACAAAGAAACACTTGAAAATATATCTAAAAAGGCAAAGAGCATTTGCACAGAAAAGATCAGTAAATTGGAAAGAGAATGAGTTCTCTTTCTAAATCAGGGAATCAATCCTCTGTTAAAAACAAACAAACAAACAACCCCAACAAGAAACAAAAAAGCCTCCCAAATGCATCAGCCAACCCCCCAAACAAACACCATGCCACAAATGACTCAACACTTGTTAAAGAAACTTTTGGCAGAATTTTGGATTTTTGATCTCTGCTCCCTGTCAGCCTTTGTGAGTTTACAAGACTTGGCATCCTAACTTGTTATTTTCTGCTTTACTCATACTTCTGAATAGTCCAAGTCTATGTCAAGTCTTTGTTTTTCTTCTTTTATCTGACGTATACATCCTTCCACCTGTCTGAACTTGAATGCCTAGATAAAGGCGTGATAAAGGCCTGAGGAAAAAAACATTTTAAGATAATCATGCCATAAGCTTAAACAAAAGGTTTACAATAAACCTTTTTTTGCTCTCACTTCTGATTTGTATTTCTTGTGGCATTTTCATCATCAAGATTTCAGAAATTCTAACAGGAACAGAGGAGGTTTAGGATTAAAATGCTGTGTGCTTGAGGATGTGCATGTGGATTTTATCCATAGTTTTGTTGTCTCAGTATTCACAAGGCTTTCTCAAGAACTACAATAATGCAGATGCCAAAATTAGGTCTGCTGAAATTGAATTTTTCCTCCTCTGTCTATGGAAATGCAATTAAATAGGACAATACAAAGAAAATCCTATTCTTTAAAACTGCTTTCATTCCAGTTTGCAGTTTTTCCTTCATTCCGCAAAGTCCTTTTCTGATCAATGCGGGGTCACACGAAGACAATAAAAAGAACAACTCTGAAATGTGCCTTGAGCATCACAGAAACTTCAGCTCTTCAGCCCATATTGGTTGCCTGAAGTAGGTCATGCATTTCCAAATGAAAGCATAAAGCAGAATGGGAATGATATGCAAATTGGAAAAATCAGTAGCAGTTATGCTTACACAGGACTAGAGATAAACAAACTGCCTTGTTTGTATTCTATAGCAATAGGTTTAACCAAAAAGAAGTTGTAGGGTTTTTTTGGGGGTGTGTGTGTTTTTCTAAATAAAACATTTCCTAACAACACAAGTGAGTAACTTAGAGTGGAAAGTCTGTTGAATCTTGGTGTTGGCTCAGTTTTTGGAAGCACAGAGTAAACAAACTAAAGGCAAGAGAATTCTTGTGGAATTGAAGTGTACCTTACAGTGGGTGACTTTCATGTTGTATATGTGAATACAAATGCATTTATACATATGAATATTTAAGGTAAGGAATGTTTAGAAAAAAAAGAAAATACAAATGTGTGATATCAGTCTGTAGATTTTTTGTCATTGAATCTATCATGATACAGTCGAAAATCTAAGAATGTCTGAATGTGTTTTGACCCAAGTCATTACTACCTTTTGATACATTCATTGAATAATCCATTCAAGGAATTACTGTACACTTAAACATGTTTAAGCACAGTTTAATTATAAGAAAGTCTGGATTAAAATTTCAAGTGTTTAAAATTTTCTTGCTTTGCATCAGAATCTAGGAAAACAGGAGGACATTATATTGCTCCTAGCACCCAAAGCAAACAGTGGCCATAAATAACAGTAATTTTGTCTTGTATTAAAACCTAAACTATTTTGTAGAAGAGGTCAGAAAAAAATCTAGAAAGGAAGGACTGAATGCCCCTGAAGGGTTGGTACACTGTGGAAAAATGACTTCAGAGCTAGAGCTCTAGTGAGGTAAATGTTTTGAAAACAGTCACAGATAGTGTAAGGACAGAGAGGGGAATATATATAAAAAAATAATGGAAAGTCAAAGGTATAAATTAAATCAGCTTTGGAAAAGTACACTTTTTTAATACCTGTGAAATAAATTGATTTGGAGAAAGAAAAACACAGGTTTGTAGAAGGTTTGGGTTAAATTTTGTTTATTTGGGTGTCAGCTTTTTACACTTTGCAGATACTGCAGACTTGGACTCCTGAGGGCATCCTCTTTCCTCAGAAATTTCACCTGTGGTCAAAAGGCTTGAAGGCTTGGTCACAGAAAATTGCAGGGACTTTTTTTTTTTTTTTTTTTTTTTTTTTTTTTTTTTTTTTTTTTTTTTTTTTTTTTTTTTTTTTTTTTTTTTTGTGTGTGTGTGTGTTTTGACTGTGCTTTTTTAATTTTTTTTTAAATATATATTAGTCATTTTAGTCCTTGAAGTATAGAATGATAGGTGGTTCATTGTCCCTGTAAAGTAATCTTATAAATAATTCCTGTTCTTAGATCTAGATAATGATTTCACTTAGCTCTCCACAGAACATGGAGAATTGTAAGCTGTAAAATAAAACTGTTATATTCAGTATGTTAAGCTCTGAAAGCCAAACAGATTAATGACATAATTGCCTTAAAAGCAGAAACAAGTAACAAAAAGTGAAAGCTCACATAATTAATTTGGGCAGTTCTAAACAACAGTTGTAATTGCCAATTTTTATTAGATATGCACCTATAATTTCAATGACTGTGTGGGCTTGCCTGATTAAAGCAACTCATAGACTATAAGACACAGCTCTGTATGGTGTTTTTTAAATGATAATAAAATATAAAATAAATAAGTATAGAGATCTGATTGATAAACAACTGCTCTGGTAAAGTTAATTAATGATTTTTTTTAAGGCAAGGAAGTAACTTAAAATCTATCATTAATATCAATTAGTTGACAGCCCAAACAATTTTTAAAGTCTGAAAGTTTTAAATATCACTAATTTTATCTTCTACCAAAAAAAGTGTCATTCATGAGATGTTACCCACTTTTTTCTCTTCACTGATTAGTGGCTTAGATAGTAAATTTTTCATTTTGTCATGTATAGGTTTCTAATTCTTTTGAAACTCAATCAGGACACACTCTTCAATTTTTGGGGTTTATTAAGTTCTGACATTTTCAATTAAAAATGTAATGGCACTGCTTAGCCATTTAATATAATATCTTTTTCTCATATACTTGTTTGCTTTTGATAAAAACCTAATATTGACAAAAAACACCACATTCAACTCAGAGTTGTATGAGAAAAACTACCTATAAAGTAAAAAAAAAAAAGACACAGGACTAGAAAAATGAAATAATTATACACTAAGAAATAATCAACTAAACATCCTTGATGACCCAACTCCCTAGGTGCCTTTTCACATGCTACAGGCTGTTTGTTATTATTTTTTTTAAAAACAGGGATCTTGGAAGGCTGTTTACATTATTACATTTTGAATTATAACACTAATAAATAGTAATATTTCCATCTGTCCATGGTGTGTTAACTTACAGAATGTTAGAGTATTGATCTATGCTGGAGCTCTGCACTACCTAGACCAAGGCAGTGGCAGAAAATGAGTGTGACTACCACGCTGCTATTCTTAAAAAAAGGTTTTTAAAAAAATTACCCCGAGGAACCACGGAACCACTCATGTGCCCAGCAGAGTAGAGGATGAGATCTTTATTAATTTCAGTCAAGAAGGTAAAAGCCTTGGCTTTTGGTGACTGCACAGTTAGAGTTCATGAGTTATTATTTTTCTTGCATTGTAGAATGAAAATTACTATGCAAATAATCTCATAGTCTCAGATTCCTGGGTCAAAGTTCATGACAAAGAATACATTCAACATTTTTTCTTGTGTACCTCAGACAATTTTTCTCTCACTCACCGTATTCTGTGGTGCAATCCAACATTTAATCCATCACAAACTGAGAAAGGTGGATTTCTTTAAAGAAGCAAGTAGGAAGCACAAGAAACTAGATATCAGATTGCAAACAGCATCAACCTCTTACCCAGACATGGCCTGGAAATAGTGTAAATGACTTGCAGTAAAATTGAAAATGGTCAGTGTAAAATCTGTGTCACTATCAGAGTAAAATATTATGACACCATTTGGTTAAATCATTTGCTGGCTTGTAACATCAAGACCTGGATGAATGGAAATTTTTTTTGCTGTGAACTGGAGAGGTTCATCCCCTTCAGACCTGCATGGCATTTTACAGACTTCAGACTCATGGCAGAAGGGCATGGCCTTCATTCATCTCTCTGAAAACCACAAACCATGCCAAGGGTTTTGCAAGGTAAAGCATTCAATTTTTGTAGTTCAATGGAAATATGAAATTTGATGCTAAGTTTTTTCTGCTTATTTTAGTTCTCACCTCTGAAGAAAGATTAATACAGGACCTCCCTGATGTCTTCCTAAACTCAGTAAGAAACATCCTTTATTGGTCTTGGTTCAACCCATGTATCATGAGCCAAAACATCCTGGCTCACTGTCTTCAGATTTTCCAACAGATCCCATTCATTGATATAAGGAGATTACAAACATCAGACCCAAACTGGACCTATTTTGTAAACACCTGTGAACCTGTAGCATCCCAGTACTCCCAGAAACCGGTATGTTTGTGCATAAATTAGTTCAGAACATCCTGCATTCTGCACTGATATTTGCCAGTCTCAGCTGTGTAATGCAAGGAAGGAACACAAATGGCTAACTCTGTCTTTCTACTGAATTTGGTGACATGCAAATATCCATTCTCATTTTCTCTGTCATGTTAGGTGTCTGTAGGTGGGCTGGGTTTGAGAACAGCTAGCACACATCCATCCTGATGCTGGCTGGTGACTCACTGAGCAGACCACAGTGATGTGTCCTACCAAGTCATAAGTGCTTAGATGAGTAGGAGACTGTAGCAATCACAGGCTTTGACAGCAGATCTTAGTGGTGGCCAAGAGCACATCAAAACTGACAGAGAATATTGAATTCAGATCAAAATCTACCCATGCTTGTGTAACACTCATGGACAAATCTGAAGATACCTAAAGGAGTCCTCAAAGCTCCAGTACAAGCACTCTGAGGAGAGTTTTTTATCTTCTAAATCACTGCAGGACTGTAGAGCAATTTTTTTTCTCATAATTAAAATCACCACAAAATTCAGCAGTTTTTGGTCCCAGAATACGGTACTACTCTTTGAATTTGTCTTTTCTACTCTAAATACATTGCAAAATGTAAACTAAAGACTAATAGTACTTTTCCCCAGCACAAAACATCCTAACCATGCAAGCTGTTTTTATGTACATGGTGTTGTCCCAAGAGAATTAACGTTTCATACAAGTTACTCAGTCTTGTGTAAACCTGTCCACCACAAGAAGAAGGATGCAGCTCTCTGTCATTCCCAGTGAGTTGGCTGGGCAGGCCTTGTCTCAGTCATCATTTCACACAGAAGTGTTATTGCTGTCACAAACAGAGTGCTTAGGAATGTCTATATATAGAGCAAGAGACCTCCTGGGGATGGACGTTTTTCCTGTCCTGGTTTACACCATGGCCACAGTCATGAGATGTTCTTAACTGTCTGAAAGCCTCAAAGACTTGTGGCAGCACAGGGAAGTGGTGAGTAATGATAAGAAGCATCAAGTCTGTTGAACAAAAGGAAATTTGAGTTACAGGTTACAATTAGAAATGGCTGGCATGCAGAATAAGCCTTGCAAGCTCTTACTTGATAAGTAAACCAAACATTCGTGGTTATAAATCTTATTAGAATGGCAGTTGTGTCTTACTGGTGACTGAAAGAAGCTAAATGCTATTATAATGGGACCCAGTAAGACTCACTTCCAAAATATGTTTTATTACATTTTGAAATAGCTTGTATTAAGCTAAACAATGAGGGATTTAATTACTTCAAAGCCTGTTGATTCATTATGAGACAATAGTTTTTAGTACAATATTTGGCAGCTGACTCATATCAGGATTCAGCTGTTGCCTTACATAACATAATGTGATGATTGAGACACACCATAAATCATGCAGGACTGAATATCTGAGAAAAATACATCCACAGTTGTAAATAACATCATGTTGAATAGAGAAAAATCAATATCAAACCAAGTATCAGTTTCCTATTCACACATAAAAAACCACTGCATACTCAATTACTTTTTCTGTTGTTGCTCACAAATTTCCTTGCTATTTTTTTATATCAGGATTTCTTACTGACCCTGCCATATCTCATAAATAAAACAGCTGTGTAGGCTGGTAGTTTTCACTTACCAAATTAGACTTGAGCCCCTTATATTGTTTCACCTGCTGTTATAATTAGGCCCAGGAGAAAAGAAAGGCAGCTGTTTTACCTCTCTCTCATTGTGTCATCTTATTTGTATTAAAACTGAAAAATCCCTTATAGTGCAGAGCGTTGTTCTGTAGCAGAAACCAGCAGAGTCATTAGGCTGAACAGAGACTGACCCTTTTCCTGCTGTGCCTTGACTTTTCAGCACATATGGCATTACTCCACATTTATTATGATTTAAAATATATATGGTGTGTGCTTCTTGCTCTGCTCAAAACCAAATCTGTTAGAACCATATGGAAGGATCCTAGAATAACGACGTAAGTTCGTCTTAGGTTGCATTCCATAAGTGAATTTTATGCCAAAAAACATGTAAGAAACATGAAGAGATATGAGAAAAAAATGATAATTTTATGCTACACGTAAGGAATGCACTGTTATGAAACCTGAATCCTGTGTTTTAGTTGTTGGAGCTACATTTTCATGTTAGCTGTAGGCTAAAATCCCTGGCTATCCTCTGTATCCATATGTTGGCTCTCACTCTGGTGCTAACCTGCAGCAAGCCTGGAAAGGAAAATGGAGGAAGGCTGGCAGGGCAAGAGGAGACCTAGAATGTGTTTGACTTCTCCCCTGCAGTCAATGGACTGACTCCTATGGCTGCACACATACAGGGGTGTCTGTCAAAGCAATCTCCATTTATACCCTTCATTTTAGTAAAATCTGGGCCACAGTACCTCTTACTGCCTGGTGTAAACTCTGTGCTGTTGATCCATGGCAAATGGAAAGGAAGACGCATCTCTGCTGGTGTAGCTCCAAGACCTGCTGTAATACAAATGCGTAGCAGATTAAATAGAACAAGGAATATTAAAGACAACAGTTTGGTATGAAATCACAAATGAATTAGCTCTCATAATCTGTAACTTTTTTTTTTCAGTTGCCAATAACCTCTACTTTACTTCACTTATCTTCTTGCCTCTGGCAAAATCAGATGAAAAATTAAGGAGATGCTCTGTTGGCGAAATCACGACCTCTGTCTTTGCTTTGAAGTGACATACATTTTCTGCTAGGACAGTAATGACTCTTTAACAGACTGAGATGTACACTCATGGTGAAATCCAACATGTTCATAAGCCATAAAGTTGTCAAAAAATCTTTTCCAAACCAGGTTATTTCTGGCACTATATTATTTTTTATTTTCAATAGGTATTCCTACGTTGAAGAGATTTGACAAATCTACATTTGAAAGTTTTGGTGAATTCCCAAATTGGCATATGAACGCCTGTAATTTCTGATTTATGCCCTAAAGTTGAACAATCCCTCAAAATACTAAAGTAAAAAAACCCAACTCTCCGTGGTAATTTATTGCAGTCTGTGTGTTTGAAACTGTGCAGGACAAAAAATTTAGAACAGCCATTAGTTAACTTATTATGGCATCTTTTTCAGCTACATTGTCAGACAAAATGCTCTTAAATTGAAAAAATACTACTCTTAGCTACCTTGTTTTTATTTCATCAACACATATTACAAGGCTGAAAATTTAATATTAATACTTCCCAATGACCCAAAGTGTAACAAACAATATTGTTATGCTTCATTAAGTTAAAATAAGAAAATGTTTTGTAATGTATTTTACTTGAACTAATTTTCTTTTAGTGGCTGTGTTTGCAAGGTAACTGTTAACATATCAATAGGCATTGAGGCATAGACCTCAAAAATGCAGAGCACAAAAATGTCTCACTAAAGCCAGCAACAAAGATGGGTAGTTGGATTCTGTGGGAATTTCCCAGCCCTGCAACCCATTCATGGTTTTTTGCTGGTGAAAAATCCACACAGAAAGGTATTAAATGTGGAAGGAGTGCCAAATGCTCTGTGACGTAAAAAGTAACAGAGAATCAAGTTCAGCAAGCTCTTTCCTGGTGTATTTAAAATGTGCACAGATGCATGTTAGGCTGACAAGGGTTTCCTGCAGAAGGGCCTGGCACAGAGTGCCAGAGGGAGAAGCAGGTCTGTGAGCAGCCTGAGCTCAGCCTGCATTTATGGCAGTTTAGCCATGCAGGGCTAAGCCTCAGGCCTGTGCTCAGGGGTGGCAAGCTCACAGCTGAGTCAGAAAACAGGATGCACTTCATCTGCTCCATGCCTTGTGCTCCCAGGGACAGGGTGGACATAGCCTGAATCTAAATAGAAACATGCTGTTGAGGTTTTGGGTAAGTTACTGAGAAAAAAGAATTATACATGCTGGAAAGAGTCTTGATATCACATCTACTAAACGGTAAGTAT
Organism: Sinosuthora webbiana; assembly: GCA_013397395.1. Lineage (NCBI taxonomy): Eukaryota > Metazoa > Chordata > Aves > Passeriformes > Sylviidae > Sinosuthora > Sinosuthora webbiana. The sequence continues at coordinate 109,151 of VXBN01014816.1, read as the reverse complement.
CAGGAGGTAGTAACGAGGTGGTACTCAGAACAATGTGTAAGAGACAAGAGATATTGTGGACAGGAAAAGGAAGACATGATGATTGAGAGAATGCAGAAGGAATTTTGCAATTAATGAAAAGGAACCAAAATCCTGGAAGGTTTATTGATTACATGATGATATTTGTGAAGAAAACTTATAGTTTGGCGTAAAATGGTGAAAACCCAGCAGCATAACTGTCTAATGCATGAAGAAATGTCACATTTTTAGAAAAGAAAAATGTCTTCTGCTTGATCAACTGCTAGAAAACAGGACTGGATTTTGGATATGTGAGGTCTTCATCAAAAGGAAATTTTGAATTTCTTTACTATTTTATTTTTCTGCAGAGAAGTACTATCATTTTTTTTCCATCTATAATAAAAAATAGGTGCTAAAAATCTGCTCAGTGATCATCAAAAGAAATTTAAGTCAGTTCAGTGAAAAAAACAACTGCATAATTCTTTGAGAAGTACTAGAAGTGAAACAGTGACATTGTGAATTGCTTTCTTTTGGAGATCTTTTAAAAATAGACAAACATGTAGCCTACCTATCCAAGACACATTAGTCAGTCTTTCTAGTTTTATTTGGAAGTTCACTTAGTGGTATGGTTGAACTCTGATTTTCAAAGACATGTTCATGTGAGAGTTCCTTATTTTCTTTTCCCCTTTAACTAATAGCTGCTACTTGCTGATTTCTGCAATTTTTGCTGCTATCAAAGCAAAATTAAATGTTCAGTAAAATTTTAATGCTGTAGTCTACATGCAACAATTGGAATACTGTTAAATTATTTCAGGTTGTTCCCATAAACATGTGAAACACTGATAATTATGTGACCATCAAAGTGATAAAGTTCTTGCTGCATGTACAGATTCTCTTGTGGAAGTCAGTATGTTGCAAAGGAGGGAGTGAGCAGATTTTCACAATCGAATTTCCAGATAAAAAGAACCCAAACAAACCAACAAGAAACATCATTGAGAGGCAAAAATGAAACTCTCAACATAAAGTGAACTAGTACAGAAAATTCCAGAACATGTATCATGGAAGAAAGGCCAAATAAAGGGTCAAAAAGTAAACATGTTTTGTTTTATTTTATTTATTTCTTAGATGAGTGCTTCTATGTTCTCTGGGGTAGAGTGAAATGCCTGAAGGGATTTCTGTTAGTGCTTGAAGAACAGCTTCTCCATTATTTTAAGACTCCTCTCATCAATTTCATTTTCTTATTTTCAAGTCAAAAAATATGTGTATCCTATACTGCAGATATCCTGACTGATTATAGAAAGNAAAAAGAAAGAACCAAAATGTGGGTTTGTGCTCATAATGAAACTCCTGCAAAAATGAATTTTAGGACAGTTTGCCCTAAAGCCCAGGACTTTTTGCATGTCACAACTACAACAGTGAGAAAGCTTGTGGAGAAAGACCTGTCAGAATCCCTTTTTTCTAGACCACTGTAGCATTTTCCCATATTCCTCTGCTGAAAGCAGCACAGCAGTGTTTGACATATGGATAAGGCACTGACAAACCTTACCTCTGTCTAGATAAATAATAAATTATAACTTAAGGACTAAAGGACTAAGCTTCAGCAGCAGGTACCAGCTTTATATCAGCAGGGACCCAAGACATCACAGAAATGGATGTTTGTAGCAGAATCTTCCCTTTGATCAATGTCCTTCATTCCTTGCAGCTTCAGCGCAGGTCATGTTACCTCACTCCCGTAGCTCCATGAGAGCATGCCAGGGGCACAAGCCAACTTTCAGTGAGGAAACTTCTCACCCTCACCACATGCTAATTGCATGAAGAAGACAGAATCACTGCTGATTTTTTGATTGTCACACAGAATTTTGTGATTAGGAACTGTGTTTCATGCACAGGATTGGACACAATGATCATCAAGGCAGGTGTGCTTTTAGACATCTTTTCCAGTAAGAATCAACAAAATTCATCCTATATTCAGAGTCAATGTCAATTAAAGAATAGTTTTGTGTTATATACATCCCAATCACTCTACATTATAATCTGATTACACCAGATTGTATGGTACCCCATTGCTCGTGGCTGATTAAAAACCTCATAGGCAGCTCAGACCCACACATTAAATAGACTCAGCGTTTGCTTAACTTTCAGGAACCTTGTTCAGATCTGCATGAACTAGTGTTACATGTGCCATTCATAATTCTTTCTTTGATGGTTGTTGGCACTACTGCTTTGGACTCTCTGATCCTAAAGCCTGTGTCTTGGAGCCACTGAATAACAGAAGCAAGTCTGGGTTTAGAGCAGTGCCACCTGGATTCCCTGATGTGGAAGCAGACATTCTAGTTTTCATCATGTGGCTGAGGATCAAATTGGGCATGGAGAGACAGAGAGAGCTCTGTTATATGATGGGAAGTTTTATTTGATATACATATAGTGTTTTGGTTTCATCCCATACTGCAGTTTATCTGTCTAAACCAGATGAAAGCTCCTGTTTTAACTATGGAATGAAATCTTATCTCCGCATAGAATAAAATTTAATTTCTCAGCATTTTACAATACCTGTAGTTTAAGAAGCTACTTTGCATATTTTGAATAACAACACGGTACTTTAGTGGTTTATGGTTGTTTCAGGTCATAAAGCATAATTTAAAAGTGAAGTTTCATTGGGAATATTAAAGCTCAACAAATTTTTCATGGGGGAAGGAGTAGATTTTAATTTCAATTAGCCATTACCGGTGTGAACGTTTTATTCACTGTAGGTTATTTTGTATTTCCTCTCATATGAGCCTGTGATTGTGATCTCTCCCAGCAAATACATTTGCTTGTGTAAGACTTACTGTAATTTCTACCTTTTATGAGAAAAATCTGGGTTATAACAAAGGCTATTAGAAATGTTCTTTTCCCACTCTGCAAACCCAGAGAATTTTATACTGCTCTATGGTGCTGCTAGAACAATGCTCCAGAGAGGTGTGAGGTGGCTTCGAGTCAATCATGCTAATTGTTTCTGTATTTTGCTAAGCTACTGCTATCTTCAGTTGCAATTAACACGACATCTGGCAAAGCACTGGGCTGGAACATTGATTATTCTAATGTTTCTCATTAGTAATCATTAATAACAAATGAATAATTAAACCGATTATCAATTAACCTCTGGCTAGGGTTTTTGACACTATTTTTCCTCTGTAGAGACTCACAGCGTGTACTGTTTAACTTGCTCTGATGTTCACTTAATCTTCCTTAGAAGATAAAATTGTATTTCATTTTACTCTGAAGCAGCAGAATATGTACCCTCTGCTTCACGAGCACAACAGCCACTGTGCTCTATTCATTGAGACTGCATTTGAATTCTATTTTTATAAGCATTGTGTGATTTCTTAAACCTAAGTGCTTACTCACACAAGGATATAAAGATCTACTTGAGTGGGAATGGGTACATAGACCATAAAGAGGGTGAGGAAAGGTAGCTGATAACTTGGCAGTGGTTATGCACTGTAACCTAAGTGCTACCTCCCAGAAAGGCTCTCTCTCCATCCAGGACATTAGGAGGGAACATTTATTTCTTACCTGTAACACCTTTCCTGGGAAACTGTTTCTGGTGGAAAACGGCTGTGATTTTGTGATGTGTGGCTTAGCCAAATGAATTTTGCTTAGCACAATGACTCAGCTCCCTATAATTTGCTATTCTCACATATATATTACAGCTAAGGCTACAGAAATATCATGGTGGTCCACACTGTATATTTTTATGAATAAAATGTAACCGGATACATCTGAAAAAGCTAAATACAGTGGAAGGGGGGGGGAAGGGAGAGATTACTTGTGGTTTATTAACTTTGTTGCCTCTTATCACTGGTATTCCTGATGGTTACATCCTCCCTGAGTGGTATGAACACCTGAATAAGCACATATATATATTCATGCTTACAGTTTTCTGGCTAGAGTTAGGAGTTTATACTTCTGGAGTAAAGAACTGTGTTTAATAACCCACAGATGACAAGCTGCCTACACAATCAAACCCCAGCTTTCATCTGTTCTCGTGTTAAAGATGATCTTCAGGAAGGCGATGGCCACCTGGGGAAGACAGATGTGGCATGGGAGAGAGAGCTCAGTGTACAGTTCACCCCCACTGAACACCTGGGGTGCATCAGAGCACACTTAAGACAGATCAGCCTTCTGTCAGCCCAAGAACAATCTCTGTGAGCAAAACTGTGTGGCAGTCAATGACTGCCCTGAACTACACCCTGTTCCTCTTGCCCTAAGGGATTGCAGGAATTCAGATTATTCCCAGGTATACCCTTCACATTGTTTTCAGAACAGATTGATGACAAATGAGAAGCTTTTCTAATGTTTGTCCAGGACACACCAATTATACCAGGTTATTATCTTGGACTTAGATACTATGGCTTTTGAGGAGTTTTGAAAAGGAAGACCAAATCAATCTTTAGCCAGAATCTAAATGTTGAAGCTGAAAAGACAGCTGTCAGAGAGAAATACTGACTTGTTAAGCTGCTCTGCATGGCTGAGTTTGAAATGTCAGTAGAAAACTGTTCCTCTTTTCTGCTCATGGATGAGGAGGAAGCAGTAAGATGATGATCTGCTACTGAGTCACAGCTGCTGGGAAGATGGTACAATGAGTAAGGAACTTAAATTTCTCTTCAGAAGCAGTGCTGACTGCTTTACACTGCCCAAAGTGACTGAGCTTTAGGAAAATGGATGAGTTCTGAGATTTTTAAAATCTCCTACAAGAATTCAAGATTTAGGTCCTTAAAGATATTAGAAAGAGGACCTGCAAAACTGCCCCACCTTAGACTAATGAAATGCTCCTGTGTAGCATTGCTACATGTAGATGTGACACTTAGAGGCAAAGTTTAGTGGACTTGGCAGAGCAGGGCTTATGAGTGAATACAGTAATCTTGGAGGACTTTTCCAGCCAAAGATTCTATGATTCTGTGATTCAGGTGCAAACCAGCATAGGGAAACTGGTGCCATTACCATTTCTAAAGCCTCAAGCAAAACAAAACAAGAAAGAAGTTTTACCCACCATTTTCAAATCTAGTATGCCTAAGAAACATGAATTAAACTCCCATAACTACAAACATATGCAGAGCCACAGGCTTTACTTTGTCAGAGAAAACTGAGAATCAATGCTAATGTGTGCACAATTCTTCAGGTTGCAAAATGCCTGATGTCTGAGGCTCTTTTGTAGCCTTAACACTTCTTATTCATCAAAGAGTGAAATAGAAACTCCTGAACACATTTAGCCTGAATACTGAATTAAAAAAAAAAAAAAAAAG
>VXBN01014816.1:92878-103863 GCA_013397395.1 Sinosuthora webbiana | reverse complement strand
AAAAAAAAAAAAAATAGAGACAATATTAATGACCTCTATTTTCTTCAGGAAGGGAGAATTGTTTTCCCTAGAAATTCCTAATTTCTAAATATGGTTAAACTACCAAACTCTTTTTCTTCTAAATGTTAGGGCTCTTTCATATCTCTACTTTAAGATATGAATCAATACTGCACAAGAAAAAGTGCTTTTTCTTTAAAAGTAACTCACTAACTAATTTACATGAGATATTTCAGGCTGAGGAATTTTTATGAAGAATCTGTTAAGCTTTGTGCTGACATTTGATTAATCACTTGTTTTTAACAAGAATATTGGCTAATTCTGTCAATGTGACAACAGATGTGGTCAAATATCAATGACACTGTTGGTGCAAAAACCTCTTAAATCATTTAATGATCAAGAGAAAGAAAAAAGTATATCTAAAATCATATTACTTCCCTCTAAACCAGACATATAAGAGCGAAATATGGTCAAATGGCTCAATTTGCAATACATTTTATTTCCTTTGTTCTAAAGGAACTTTAAGACATATACAGCAAGTAGATCTACAGAATAGGTCTATAGAATCTGAAGTTCCTGGCATGTAACAGGATAATAATGTCTCTAATTGGGCAGATGGTGAGTATCTGCTTTTGAACAGAGTTCAGGAGGCCAGACTGTCCAAATGTTATTATGCCTGAATAGAAATGACTGTGCCCCATTTTGAAAAGTGTAAATGGCTACAGAGCATGCAAAGTAGATCTGACACGTTTTATTCATACGTCTCTTCTGCTCAGCCAGCTTGTAGTCATTTTGATTCATTGCTTTCAGTAATCTTCAGTATTTCAATCTTTGTAGCCACCCCAGGAATACAGCTCGGATTGCCTTCAGTTCTGTGTTTAATGTGAAGGCCTTAACAGGATGCCATGCATCACTACAGTGACACAAGACCCTCTGGAAATGTAACGTGATGTGTTTTGCTTGCAGACATGGTTAAAGAGACTCCAACTGAGATGAAGCACAGAAGAAAGGCAGATAAGAGCAGTCATTCTGTCTGTCTCCCCAAATGATGTTTAAACAGAAAAAAATATTGCTGATCTCGTGAAAGGAATTTGTTTATTTCCCTACAGCTTTGAGGAATGAGTTGAGTGACTAAAAGCCTGTACCAAGGCAGCACTAAGACATGATGGGGAACACAGGAGTGTGAGATTTTCCTTTTCTTTTGTTACCCTTTTTCTACCCCCTCCCTCATGCATAGGCACACATACTATCTCCTCTACCTTTCTCCTCTATCTCCTTTTTCCTCCTTTTAGGTTCTTCCTGCCATTCCACCTACTTTATTCCTATTATACAGCCAAGGGCAGGAAAAGAGAGAATTAACACAGGTCCAACCAATGTATTAAATGTCTTAAAAGTGAGTTGATACAGAACTCAATAATGAGAAGAGTAAACAGAACTTCTTGCCAGAAGCTGAAATCTCAACTTCCAGCTGAAACAAAGATAAAATAAGGTAAAAAACTACCTTCCCATGATTCAGTTCAGAGCAAAATTCTTGGTGCTGTTGTACTTTTATGCAGGTTTGGCTGCAAGATACTAATGATATTCTTGAATTGGACATAAAATAAACACCTTCTGCATCTCTAATTTAAAATATTAGGGAGTGATATTTGAGCAAAAGTAACACTGAAGATGTGAAGTATCAGCCAAGTCCTGTAAGAGTATCTTTCTTTCTGAGGACATTAATAAAAAGCTTTAGTGTGTGCCTTGTACGTTGCATAAAATTACGAAAATTCAAGTAACATAAAATTGACATATCAATTGAACATTTTGTCCTCACACTGAAGCAGAAGATGAGGGTACCACCTGGTTCCTCAAGTGACTCCTTTTATTGGCTCTGTAAAGGCAAAGAGTGTTTCAGAAATGATGTAGAAGAGTATAAGGGAGGATCACATTCTGCTTAGTGGCTCTTCAACTTCAAGGGTCAAAGGATCAAATTTTCACTTTGCACTTGGGCCTTTCAGCTGGAGATGGGTGGCAGATTCAGTTATGTGCTTAGACTGCTTCTGTCTGTGCTCTCACCAACAGCCATACTGTAGAATATAGTGTTTTAGTTTTGCTTTCCTACCTCGTACTTTGAGATGGTTTTGACTTCATATTCAGTGATTTTTCTATAAATGAGAATCTTAAATCTTCCCTGCATCTTTAGTCAGCGCATCCTGGTCCGTGTTCTGTTGAAAGGGCTATCTACTGCTGATTTTAATGCTTTCTAAAAAGGCTGGCTAATGTACAGATTTTCTTATTACAGTACTTTAGAGCAGGAGAAAAGAAAAAAAAATAAAATAGTGCTTTCTTTTCCTTGGACACTTCAAGCATTCTTGTTGATCTTTTCCAATAACAATGACCATAGCACTGCATAAGCTGAGTTCCCCACAGTTTCAGATTTCCAACTTTATTGCAGTGTTTTCCACAGCAGCAGATATCAACTAACACTGTTATGAACTTGTACTAGTTCATTCCAGCTCAATGACCTTAGCAGGACTGCATGGCATACTTTGTTTCTTCTGGACTCTCTCAAGGACTGTCCATGTGCTCAGGGATTTTCATGCACATAAGGTTACAGAACATGAAGAACCTTTTCTTTTCTATAGGCTCCATTCTTTGACACTCATGAGTCTTCTGTTAAAATAACATCTAGAAAAAAGGTTGCATTTTTTCAGAACACTTCACGGTATGATGTAGTTATATTTGACAAAATTACATTGTTAATGCTATAAAGGCATTATTGCAGACAAGTTTTAGTCTTAGAAGAGCAAAGGAAAGTTGTGTCTTCCTGAGGGATGTCATCAGAAATAGAATGTGAAAATAGGGATTTCATACTCCATTAGATATTTTTACAGTCATGACATAGATAACTGAAGAAATTTAAACAGCAGACTTTATAAGCATATTTGGAAGGAACAATTACGGGTAATTCTTACCTGCATTTATCTGGTGCCTCCTGATGTACATAAATTCTTCACTTAGACTTGGCAGAGTAGCTCTACAGATGAACAAGGAGTATGAAGGATATCCAGTATATGAATTGAATCTAGTGACTAGCATTTAACTTCTTTCCCTTCTACCACTTCCTTTCCTCTACCCTTTTCCAAATCGTTAAGTTTTGCCATTTATAACACTTGAATTATGTCCATTTCCCATTATGAAGACGACCTGACAAATATCCTTTATTTCAGCAGACCTTAATGTCTGACCCCAAGTACCTTGCAGCACAAAATGTGTGCTGTTCTTAACAGTCACTGACATGGAATGACACACACAGGCAGAACAGCCCTGCTGGGAGCTCAGGAATCTGAGCTGTGTGCCCACACCACACATTGTGTCCATGCTGAGGTATCGTGGAAAGCCCAGATCTTCTGCAGCTTTTCAAGGTGATGCTGCAGAGGAAGGCAGATCTTCCTGCCCTGCATCAAAGTTTTTACATTTTCTCTCCCACTGAACCTTCCCATCTATGTAAATGAAATGAAAACACATGGTGATGTGGGCCTTAAGGCTATTAAATCTCAAAAATAAAATAATTAAAAAGTCTCCCACATTTAATACCACTTTACAGTGGGAAAAGAATGGATTTTTAGGATACTTAAAGGAAGCAAAGGGTGGAAGAAAAAAATTATATGTTTCAGCCTGTCTAGCAGTGCATATTTGATGTCACTTTCAGTCTCATCTTAAATGGACTGAAATTCAATGCAGGTAACTTTCACTGATTTTATTACAATGAGAGAGATCTGCAGTGAGTTCAGTGCTGTAGAATCAACAAAAACCAACATTGTGGTTTCAAATGCTATTTCTGGCCTGTAAGCAATAATTTTGTATGTACTGTGGGCATTTGTACCACAGGTTTGGAGACTCCCATGTGTATTTCCACACAGCTGACAAAAGAGAAGCAGCCTCAGAGTCTTGTGTAGTGTGGTCTGAGGCTTTCCTGTCAGACTAAAATTCATTTACAGCATCAAAAGTTTTTTTCTACTTTCTGCTTTGGAAAAGAGGAAAAGCAAAAAAGCAAAAAAGCTTTGGATACTGTCATGGCTTGACACTGGCCCAACACCAGGTACCCAGGAGAGTTGCTCGCTCACCCTCCCCTGCCTCAGCTGGGCAAGGGAGGGAAAAGGAAAAAAAGAGTTAACAAAGGCTTCATGAGTGAGGTAAGGACCAGGAGAAATATTTCAAGAGTGAAACAGGCTCAGCTTTAGTTACAAAGTGAAATTTATTACTACCATAATCAGAGGAAGATAATGAGAAGTAAAATAAGCCCTTAAAACACATTCTCTCCCCCAGTCCCTCCCTCCTTCCCACCAACAGCGCAGGGAGATAGGGCAGGGGGGTTTTGGTCAGTTCATCACTGACACTTTCTTCACCTGCTCCAGGAGAGGAGTCCTTCCCCTGTGAGGCTTGGATCCCTCCCAGGGGACACAGCTCTTCGTGAACTGCCCTGCTGTGGGTCCACTCCCATGAGCAGCAGCCAAACCGCACCTGCTGCAGGGTGAGTCCTTCCCACGGGCACACAGCCCTCCCAAAACTGCTGTGACGTAGCTCTCTTCCCTTGGGGTGCAAGGCTCCAAGGACAGGCTGCTCCCACCTGAAAGCCAGGGCCCCCTCTCTCCATCAGGTCTCCCACAGGATCACAGCCTCCTCCAGGCATCCACCTGCTCTGGCATGGGCACCTCCTCCATGGGCTGGGGGTGGATCTCTGCATGCCCCATGGATCCCCATGGGCTGGGGGTGGATCTCTGCATCTCCCATGGATCCCCATGGGCTGGGAGTGGATCTCTGCATCTCCCATGGATCCCCATGGGCTGGGAGTGGATCTCTGCATCTCCCATGGATTCCCATGGGCTGTGGATGGATCTCTGCATGCCCCATGGATCCCCATGGGCTGGGGGTGGATCTCTGCATCCCCTGTGGATTCCCATGGGCTGTGGATGGATCTCTGCATCCCCTGCGGATCCCCAAGGGCTGCAGGGGCACAGCTGCTCCACCATGGTCTCACCATGGTCTGCAGAGGAATCTTAGCTCTGGCACCTGGAGCACCTCCTGCCCCTCCTTCTCCACTGACCTTGGTGTTTCCATGTTTTTTCCCTCACATATTCTCACCTCCTCCTCCAACTAGAAGCAAAACCCCGTGACTTTGTTTTGATTTTGTTCTTACATATGTCATCACAGAGGTGTTACCAGCCTCATGTCCACCTTCAGAGCCATCAGAGATTGTCTCTGCTGGACATGGTGGAAGCTTCCAGCAGCTTCTCACAGGAGGCGTCTTTGTGACATCTGCTACCCAAAACCAGGCTGTGCCAAACCAATACAGATATGTAACAGAAAACTCACTAAAACCCATTCTTTTCCCTTGCCCCCAAAAGGAAAAAAAAAAACAAAACCACAAAAAATCTATATCTATCTAAATCCTTAGAGAAAGAGGTAGGTTAAATAAAAAAGAGTTGTGAAGATTTTATGCAGCCTGTTCTAGTGTCCTGGCTAAAGCCAGGCTGGGATCCACTTGGATTAGTGTTCATAAGTTAGTTATCTACAGACAGAAGTTCCTTGAAAAAAAAAAAAAAAAAAAAAAAAAAAAAAAAAAAAAAAAAAAAAAAAAAAAAAAAAAAAAAAAAGCTGTTGAACCACTTAAATTAATTGATGTTGTATTTAAATTTCCAATATTACTTTCTGTAATTTATGCCAGTCTCCTTCCAACCAAGGGAAAAGACAAGGAAAATAGGAAAAAGAAATACTTGATTCTTAGTTATTTTCTAGGTAGGTATTTTTTATGGATTCACTCAAGTGTTCCATATTTATTGCAACTTGATACACGATCTAAGCCTCACAAGTAGAACAGAATAACTTTATTTCATGATCTTTCCTTATCAAGATGAGTCAAACCAAAATTGATTAAGTTTCATCCCTAGCTGTCACATACACACTGACTCTGAGAAAGCATGTTCCACAGTAGACCAGAAAAGTAATTAGGGAAATACAAAATATTCTGCTTTTTTCTCATATATGACTGCTGCCATTTTTAGAATGTTTAGTGAAGCACATCAAATACCCTGTGGAACAAACAGCTCTTCTTAAAACTTTCGTCTTTTCTATTCTATGCCTATTCCCTGTACAATTATGCTCGAACAAAATTTTGAAAATAAATTTCATTTGGTAGGAAGTAGATGACTCATAATTTGTAGAGTGTATTAATGAACCACAAGAGACTGCATTACTATATGACATAGTAGACGCCTCTCAACCTACATTGCCATGTACCCTAAATATGCAAAATTTTGTTTTAAAATTATTGTTTTTCTAATGAAAAAAACTTCTCTGTAACATTTACAACAAATACTAAAGCACATGAAGAACTACAGCAAATCTGATAAAGCTGTAAAAGCATCATGCAACCTGCAGCGAAAATAAGCTTCATTGCATTAGCCCATTTGCAACATGGATCAATGCCATAATTGAATTGGGAGAAAAATTGTTGTTAAGCTAGGTAATATTAGATTAAAACTATAGAGATCCGTGCAAAGGAGGAAGCCTTTGGAGATAGTCAAAGAATGTGCAGACTTCATGAAGTGTTGTTCTCATGACTTGCAATAACAGCATTTGCTCTGATTTAGTAATGTCATGAGATTGCCTATTCCTGCTCTTCATATAAGGATAGCATCACTCTTCTAATTTCATCAAAGAATATAAAAAAACAAAGCACACAAAGCTTCAGCAATTTGGGTTCTGCATTTCAGTGTGATTTCTGTTCTGGGGTGATTTTATGATGCTTGTATCCCCGACTGTCTGTTCTGTTTATGCTGGATATTAAGTTCTGCACCTTTCAGACTGTTCTGAGAACAAAGTGGGGAAAAGCAGCACCACAGTTTGTTTGCAGACACTGCACTTGCTGCCCTGCATTCTCTCTCACCGACTGTGCTGTCTGCAGCACAGAGAGCAGGCAGAGCTCTCTTTTGCTTTTAGTTAGTTTTTTTAATCTAGCTGAGGCAGAGAAGTTCCCCGGACTGTGGCTTTTCTTTTTCTTGGAACTGATCAGTCCTGCTTTGAGCTGAAAACTCATAAAATCACCTGGAGCTCACACCTGTGGCCCACCAGGGCTGGGATGTGGCATTTTCCCATGCAAGAGGGACTGATAAGAGACTGAGTGAGCCGAGCTACACTCCACAAAAAGGACTTTCTGTATTTGCCATCTCTTCAGAACAGTGAGAGGTTTTATTGTTCAATATTTTTCATTTTTTATGCTTGGTGAGTGATCTCTCTCAGTCCCTATCTCAACTCACATATTTTTTGTTATATTTTCTCTTCTCTGTCCAGCTGTGGAGGTGAATGACAGAGTGTTTTTGGTGGGTGCCTGGCATCCATCCGGGGCATCCACTACACCTCCTCTCAGTTAAAACCCCATTTAGAGTGCTGCACCCAGCTCTGGGGTCCTCGGCACAAGAAAGACATCAACACGTTGGAGCAAGTCCAGAGGAGGGCCACCAAGATATTTAGACCTCTTGTGTGAGGATAGGCTGAGAGAATGAAGCCCGGAAAAGAAAAGACTTCAATGTGACCTAATGGCAGCCATACAGGACCTGAAGGCAAACTATGAAAAAGATAAAGAGGGACTTTTACAAGAATGTGTAGTCACAGGACAAGAGGAGTGGATTAAACCTAAAAGAGAGTAAGTTTAGATTACATATTTGGAGGAAGTCAGTTCTTTGCAGTGTAGCTGTTGAGACAGTGACACAGGTTGCTCATAGAAGCTTTGGGTGCTGCATCCCTGGAGATGTTCAGGGTCACACTGGATGGATCTCTGAGAACCCGGCCTCCCCATGGCAGGGGAGCTGGTATGAGATTATCTTTAAGGTCCTTTACAACCCAAACCATTCTATGATTCTATGATTTTGTGATCTTCCATTCACATCATTAAATAAATGCAGCTTTTGGAACATTGAGGAACAGCTACAGTTTCTAGATATAAGCTTTTAAAATCTAACAAGAATATACAATCTGCTAATCCAGCTGCAGCATCTACTTTAATATAAAAACATTTCAACAGCCTCTTAAACTTGAATAAATCATGCTCTAATGAAAATATGCACAAACAATGATCTAAAAAAATTTACCATTTTTTTTACCTGTGTGGGAAATGTCTGTGATCCTCAGCTTCTAAAAAGATGGCTTGCTGCTATTTTTGTGGGCAAGAACAATGTTTTGCTAAAGGGTAGTAAGACACATTTTTCCTGAATATATACTCACTTTGTCTTTAGAAATATTCAGAGAATAATTGCTTGTGAGATCCCTCAAGTGCCAATTTCAAGGCTAATCATGAGCTGTGCAATAGTATAAATATCAAGAACAGGAATTTATAGCTGAAGCAATATGTCTGAATTGTTCCTTCCCTACTTTAATTTTGCCCATTGCTTTCCCTTTTCAAGCAGAATTTTAGATTTTTTAATAAAATCTGTCTGAGTTGAAAGAAGTAGCAATATCTCTGATTAAGGGATATGCTATTGGGAGCTACTTAACAAGCAAAAACTGTGCAAGAGCTCTAGTCTTCCTCTACTTTGTGTTTCCTGAAAGCAGAACCACTTCTGATTCCCATCTCCCAAAGCCCTTTGAATTCCTCATTTCTTACATATAAAGGAGAATCTATATGTTACTCAGAAGATGAGCCTTATGTAAAAAAACCTCATAAAAAATTAATAATATATTTTGTTCTTTCATTCTTTAGACTTTCTGTATTCAAGCATTTTTTTTAATAAAAGCTCCCTCCAATCTTTCTAATTGCTTTTTTTTTTTTTTTTTTTTTTTAATTTCAGGTGCCACCACACTCTTTCTGATCACAGGTGTTTGAGGCATATGCTACCATCTCATAAAGAAGATAAAAAGCTTTGTGAAGGGGTTGAGATAGCTAATGCTTGGATCCTGTAGGAATTTTTTTCCTGACTAACATTTGTTGTGTTAGCAACTTTCCTGCTATTTTGAGTTCTGTTTTTTCTGCTTGCTTGTTAGACCCTACCTGATTTTCCCTGTGATTGTCCTTTATAGTCTATGTTACAGAAAAATGCCCTGAATTAGAGTTTTACAGAAATCAGAAATCAAAAAAAACTCTCTTCAGTTTCATTGCATCCATATATTTCACTTCAACATTGTGGCAGGGGCTTTTTTATCTTCTGATTTTTTTTAGAAATAATCAAAGACCAGACTGGCTGGAGATTACTTGCCAGAGAGACATATTTACTGAAAGCAGAGTAAAAGCAGAAGCCAACGATTTTGCCTTAGGAAAGTAGAGAAAGGGGCTCTGGAGTTCTCCTCCCTTCTGGCTCCTAGTTTTGGACTATGCCTCCTCCTTTCCTGTCTCCCCAGTGGAGCCTGAATTACCTTCCTGTTCAAAGAACTCTCTTCCCTCCTTCCACACCAGACCTACTCATACATAGTTATGAGGAAAAGAGGAAAGCCCAAGCTTCGGTGAAGGTGCTTAAAGGCATTTACTCAGGTTGAAAAAGGCCAAATGTTAAATACTTTAGAAAGTCAAGAGTAAGAAAACCCAGAGCTGTGAATCCTGCTTGGTTTTGTGAAAAAAGCTCCTTCTGCGTGTGTGTGAGAGAGAATAAAGAGAAAAGCCAGATAGAACACAGAGCAGTGTGAAACACAGTTTTATTTTAATGTGTATGCCAACAGTGAGCCGTGGGGTAGGCGAATGGAAACTGTTGAGTATATTACTTTGCTGAGAGATGGAGAGGATTTTTGGACAGCCGTTCAAAACATGTGTTTCAGAATCCAGTGGAAATGAAAAGGCCATGCCATGCAGATATACACATTTCTTGTCGCAGACGACAGCTGGTTGCTGATAGGAATTCATTCCTGGTGGGAAAAATGGTCAGTTAGAGTGTGGAGAGGAGTGCCAGGAAGCTAGTCAGGGATGCCATATATTTTAGGACAAAGCATGTGAGATAACCAGCTTCCAGTTTACAAAAACAAGGTATTTAAAGGAAAAATATTACCGAAGTTACTTTAGGTCAGAATCTTCTCACTATGAGGAGCAGGTGAGGGAGCTGGGAGTGTTAAGCCTGGAGTAAGGAGTCTCAAGGAAGCCCTCATTGCTCTCTACAACTAACTGAAAGGTGGTGATAGGGATGCCTAAATGTATTTTTTTTTCTTTTTTTTTTCTTTTTTTTTTTTCATATATTTATAGCCTTGTAGATTTTTAAAATATACTTGTATGGTTTCTAGTGCGTTCCCTGTCCTTTCTCACAATAAGCTAACCCTTACTAACACATTCTTGAAATTCTGTTTAGTCTTGTTAAGAAGAGAATTCCTGGCAAGAACATCTATTTTCCCCCAGAACTTAAGAGACATAACAAAAAAATGGAGCAAAGAAGCCCCTGGACCAACTCCAAGGGGCAGACCCAGGGGTGGGTTACTGAGGCAACTAATCTTCCATTGGATATACCTGCCAATATACCTGCCAGCACCTCACCTTCTATTGGATATACTAATTAATTAACCTTTAAAAAACTGTAAAGATCCTTTATCACGCGTGTGCAGAGACACATTTGTGCACCTTAAAACTTTCATTAAAAATTGCTTTTTTATCTTATCACTTTAACATTGTTGCAAGTTTTGTCTTTTGAATGCGGGCAACAGCAGCAAGGAAGGAATCGGCCTCTTCTTCCCAGAAACTGTAACAGGACAAGAGGAAATGACCTCAAGATAGACCAGAGGAGCTCAGGCTGGACGTTAGAAGGAATTTCTTCACTGAAAGGTTGGTTAAGCATTGGCATGGGCTGCCCTGGGAAGTGGCAGAGCTACTGCTCCTGGAAGTATTCAAGAAATGACTGGACGTGCGCACAGTGGTATGGTTTAGTTGACATGAAGGCCAAAGGTTGCACTCAATAATCTTGGAGGTCTTTTCCAACCTTAATGATTTCATGATGTCTCCAACCCTCCAACCCTTCTGTTTTTTTTTTTTTTTTTTT
>VXBN01014816.1:51489-92659 GCA_013397395.1 Sinosuthora webbiana | reverse complement strand
TTTTAGGGCTTATTTCAATGGAGCTACCAATGGCTCCACTGGTTTCAATGCCCTGCCCCTCCTTACCCTCCTTATTTTCATTTAAGGCTTGTTCCTAAGACAAAGTATTTTGATACATGTCATGAAGACTTAAATCATATTTCTATTTATATTGAGGCCTTGTGACAAAAGAATAAATTTTATGAAATATTTAAAGTTATTTTAAAAAAATATTGAGTATGCAAATGGTAAAAAATACAAAACATTAAAAGGAACGATGAGATTATTACTGCAAAGTCAGGTCTGAATGCAGGTAATTACAGTCTTGAAAAAGACACAGGAGGGGTTAAAGTACTGGGTGTCTCTTCTTGCTGTCTCTCAAGAATTAATGTGCAAAAGAAATCTATAAGTTTATTTTAATGGTGTGTTTTGGATAACTTCTTATAAAATATATATGGCCTGCATGGTGCACTATATCATTAAGCTGTAGTATTTTACAGCAAAGATATTTTTGCAAGAGCCAACCTGCAATTTAATCATAACTACAGTATTTCATTCTTAGTATATAAATACATTCTTTATGAAACATGCAATTATAATTTAGAATTTTAAAAGGACTGATTAAGTGCACACTGAAGTCAACAAATAAAAATCTTTGTCTGCAAGCACTGGACTCTACTGCCAGTTTAGGTAAAAATGTTGAAATCAAATAACATTTTTTATATGTTATGTGATTTAGGACCACTCCACATCTTTTGAAACAATGTTGTGGAAGAGACAACACATTTTTTGAAAGAGTGAGTATGCATCTGGGAGGATCTCATATGACACATCTTCAGAAGAACTGCTAGAAAAATAAAATGACAGTCCATAAATAGAAGCTGGCATGCTGCAGCAGAATAATTATTCTTCCCTTTGGTATTCTGGACAAAGAAGACAAAGCCAATTCAATCTGCACTACACTGCATTATGGCATATTACATCCATTATTCCAAACAAGCTTGATTAAAATGTAATTAATGTGATGTTAGCTTGCTATTAATGTCTCATGAATAAGATATTTTATATTGTTTACTGGTAGATTGTTTTTGTTTGCAATGTGTATCGCAAATATACTTGATCAGTTTTATTGTATTTATTTAAATTTTTCCCACTTCCTACTTTTACTGGTAAGTATATTTTATGTTCTCATCTTCACTATTTGAGATCCAACCTCTCTGACCAGTCTCAGAGAAAAGATGAGTCCAGGATGGCTGGGTGTTCTCCAAGAAGGAAATCCTAAAGGCTCGGGAGCAGGCCATCCCCAGGCTGGAAGACAAGATGTTGGGGAAGACTGGCCCAGCTGGTGTTCCCAAGGGCTCAGCACTGGGGCTGGTCCTGTTTAACATCTTTATCAATGATCTGGAGGAGGGGATCAAGGGGAGTAGGACAGAAAGAAAAGAAGAGCAGGGCACATATTTAGGGCCTGACAGAATCACAGAATTATGGAACGCTTTGGGTGGAAGGGACCTCTAAAGGTCCTATGGTCCAAACTCATGCCATGGGCAGGGACATCTTTCACCCAGATCAGAATTCTGGGTAGATGGTGTGGTTGATAAGATTCTGCATCTACTGATTGACAAATACAAGGGTGGCAGAGAACTCTTAAAAAACACAGAAGTGCACATGCTGAGCTCTTGGTATTTGAGAAGTGCACAAGTGTGGCTTAGTTCGTAATCAATATGTGTTGTCATTTATTTAAATACTTCACTGACCTCTAGTACTATAATGTTAACACATTTAATCTACAGAAAAAATATAAAAAAAGAGGTTTATACAAAACCCCCATAAATTATAGATCTATAATTCAGGAAAAACAGTCTTCCATATATTCAGATACATAAATATGAAAGGATTTTGAATGTTGATCGGACTAGTTTATTTTGGTTATAGTGAAGACTCCATGTAGCTAGGTAAGATCTTTAAAGCTAATTTTGGGAGGCCCAAAAATAGATTTTCCAATTTATGAATCCCAATACTTTGTATCATTTAGTGCTATAAATCATTCTCACATACAACTTGCAACTCTGAACTTGCCGTTGTTTTATTTTCCTTTTTATCCAAATTATCTGAGGCCATATGATGTAAGAAAATGATGACTCAAAAATTGTTAAGTTTAGCAAAATAATTCCACTAATTTATTCTTGTCTGGGAAAACTTTTATATGAAAATATGCCTCAGGATTTGTTCATAGTCCCTGTGCAATCACCTATCATGAAGGTCAGAAAACCAAAATCTATTCTGTCCTTGGTACAATCCAAAAGGAAAAAAGGAAAAACATTCATATTTTTAAGGCATTTAGTGCATTTGGACATGTTCTGTAAAAATGCCCTTCCTAAATGAACAATACCTCTCAATCTCAAATATGTATCAATTATCACAGACAGTAATTTCAAAGCTTTTTCTGTATCCTTTGATAAATGCTGACTCTTGACAGTTGAATTAGGAAGTGCTTTGCAAAAAGTCAGCTGGTTTTGAGAAGTGAGTTTTCTGACAAGCTGATTGTTCCACTATTCTGCTCTTCCTCTGCCTCCAACTTAATTCTCTTGTGGCCATTAATTTACATCAAAAATTTGCTGATGCTTCAGAATTTTCATCTTATACCTATGACTGTTAGAAGAATGCCATACAACCTAGATCAGATTATTCATGAGAGATGAAATTCCTTTACCTGAGAAACAGAACAGAAGAGTATTACTATACTGCAGTTCTTATAGTGCTACATCACGATGACACCCAGAACTAAAGGACACGGCAGATGGTGAAGGCAGCTGTGTTAATGCACTGGGTGTGGGTGTTTGTGTAAAGCAAATTTCAATTCAAATATTAAATACATTGATTGCTCAGTGCTTTAAAAATGCTTTACACAAAAGAAACAGGTGTTTAGATACGATCAGTTGTTGATGGAAAATGAACTGTTCATAGCTGATATGATTTATGGTGTCTGGCAAATCAAAACTTATATTTGATGTTGAATACATTTTTGTCCTTGCCCTTTCAGCAGCATAATTGGAGAATGTTTAAATGTCAACTTACACTTAAATATAAGTCTGAACATTTCCAGTCATCTCATTTCATGCCTATTTGGCATGGGAAAAAATTTATTTGCTATGAAGCTCGAGAAATGGTCTAACAATACATAGAAACTTTTTATAAATGGGATATAAAAAATTAGCCTTTGAATAGGAATGAATGTTTTTGCTTTTAAATGAAACTATGCCAAAAAATTGGTTGCCAGTGAGGTCCTTAAGTCAGTGATCATTGCGTCTCCTTGTAGGAGAATGCTGAGTTTGTTCACGGGTTTGTAATTCCAACCTGAGATCATATTAAGGAAACTTGATTAATAATTTCACTGCTGACCTTCTATATCAAAGTATTCTGTGGAGGAAGACAATTTAAAGAACATAAGATACCTAGAGCATCTTAAAAGGCTGAACAAAACTGATTGACCTGTCCCAGATTTTGCTGTTAAAGAAGCAAAATAAGAGGAACAAAATGCTTTTTGGTTTCTTGACTGATGAGAGCAGTATTCAATTCTTTTCTAGTGGTGGAGAAGGGATCTGTGGCAGGGTGGAGAGCAGAATGGTAAGACTGTGAGTGGGGATCTCTCTCTCACTGTCTTAAGTTGTGCTAACTTCACACTCTAAGAAATTACTCTAAAGCATGGGACCTTCCTGAAACACCACCCAGGAAAACTGAATTTGTTTGCCTGACTCCTCAGCTGGCTGAGGGACTTGATGCCAGATGAAAGGAGACACATGAGGAAGGCTGAGTAAAGTCGGGTGTTCCAAGCACAGCAGCAGCCTAAGGCTGCCTGGAATCTGTAGCTGCCTGTGCTCCCCATACCCACCACCACTTCTGCTTACACAGCCACGGGTCTGTGCAATTTCACTTCTGTGTTGGTGGCACTAACTACTACTTCTATAATATGCCCCAATTCAGAAGACTGAAGTAAGAGTTAAAGCTGTAGAAATTGCTTCTGGTGTTGGTTGGGGTGTTTGTTGTTGTTTGTTTGTTTTTAAATTTATTTGAATGCAAAAAAGGACACCCCCATTTTTGTATTAAGCATCTTATGCATGCATCCTTTAGTAAGAATTTCCTGAAGAGAAGATCTAAATCTGGTCTTTGAAAAATGGCATATTGTGTTCACTGATGCTTCTGAAACACCTAGACCAAATATCTTCTCTAATGAATACACTGAGTGAAAAATACAGGGAAAATAGCAAAGGATTAAGAGTGGCACTAATATTAAATATAGATTATCAGATTTAGGCTAAGGTCAAGAATAATCCTTTTGAGAGTTTATGTCATATTTGTCTACTTTTGTTAAAATTTTAGTCATCTGAGGCAGGGACCTGATGGACGAAAGTGGACAATTTGGACTGAGGTTGGAAAGGTCACCTTTCAGCAGCAGATTGTGGGTTTATCTTTCTAAATAACTATTTTAGTATTTGTGAATGTGCTTAAGAAATAGAAAGTTTAGATTTTAAAAGTCAGTGGAAAACAAAATTAAATAAACACCATTCTCACATAGTTGAACTCAAGTCTGAAGATTTTCTAGAAATAAATCCCAAGTGAAGAGCCTTGGATGGTCTGAAGAGATTAGGAGATTATACATTTGTTACAAATTCAAGGCAACAATAAAAAGGTGCTCTAGTCTTAATAAGGCCAAACTACTGAAGCAGTGCATTCAAATGTTCCAGGGTGTATTTAGCAGTGTTAAATATTTTCAAATTCATGATTTATTGGTTGAACTATAGTTAATGACATTTGTGCAGCTCAAAAGCTGTTCAAAAAATGGAAAGAATAGCAGCAGTTTTGTCTAGTAATATAAGGATAAATTCATTCTGGTGTTGAAGCAGCTTTAAGGCTGAGTAATAATGGAAGGGGCACAGGAGAACCAAGAAATCTGTGAAAGAGGCAGTGATATTATAGATACAGCATTGGATTTGACTGCAATATCATGTAGAAGGATTGCCCTGGAGGACTGGTAATCTATAAAAAAAAGGCAACTGCAGACATAAAAATTATGTGTAGGTTGTATTACTGCAAATATATTTTAAAGCTTTCTTTCATAAAAAGAAAGCATTTCCAGAGCGATGGATGGGTATAGAGCAGTGTGTTCAGCCCTGATAGGAATGCAGTGCTTTCTCACTGCAGAGGCACCCTTGGAAATGTTGCCCCCAAAGAGTGTTAAATGTAAATGTAACATGTTCTCTGCTAATTTTAATTTGGTAAGTCAGAACTGGATCTTTGGGCTAGGTTGCACACTTTGAAGTTTCTTTTCCTCAAACCCACTTTCCTAATTTTTAACTACCAGAAACATATCGTGCTGTCTCTACCCCCTCCCCTCAAAGAGGCAAAGACATTGAAGCACCTGGGACTGCTCTAATTAAAAATTTAATTATTAAAAATTTCTAATTAGTTAGAGAGAATAATTGTGACAATTTTTCCCTAGCTTACCGTTTCATGAAGGAAGTAATGTCAATTTTAGAAGTGGATCCTTGAATAACAAGACAGCAAAGACAATGTAAAATCAGCCATTTTAACCACCATGAAAACAGTAGCAACCCAGGTAGTGCACAGCTTGTACACATGTTTACTGGATTTTTCTGTACAGTCTACACAGAGCTCACACTGATTTTTCTTTCTAGCACACTGCTTGTAAGGTGCCTCTAGAGTTTTTGAAGCTGGGATGCTTTCTCTATATGCAATTCTGGGCCAACAGTTTGGGAAGTGTAATGATTCCCTAATGCATGCACGAGGAGAAAAGAAAGGACCTTGGAAGCTCATTAGGTACAAACTCATGGCCCTGCATATCTTATTGATCCCTGACAATAAAATTTAAAGCTTGGGTTTCAGGTCTGTAGAAGAAAGAATAATGCCACTGTGATTCATGACAGCTTTGTAACACCAATGACATTATCCTTAAGGGCAAAAAATTGTCCTAAACTGTATGCAGCCATGAGACAGAAAGATGACAGAGGATATGACCAAAATTAATAGCAAGAACACTTTTTTTCAGAACAGGCCAGATTTGAATTCATCTAATTTTTGCTTGTGCTAATTTGTGTTTGTTATTCTGTTCCTGAATACTCTGTGGTACCTCTGACTCATAATCTCTTGTATATGCTCTTATGTTTGGGCTGAGTTGCCATCTCAGGAATTCCACTTTATGCTCATCCCAAGCCCAAGGTTTCTCTGTGGAAAACTTACTGCCTCTGAAGCAGTCTTGGCCCTTTGCTTGAGAGTCAAATAGACACTCACCTGGGACATGGTGGGCATTTCACTTGTATCAGCAGAGTAGTTGTCCTCTTCCTGTACTCATGGAGAAAATGTAAGGGACTTACTGCACTTTCTTCAAAACATGGAAGGATACAAGAAGAGAATCTTAAGATACTCTAAACATAAAGAAATTATGTGTAATTTTATCAGAATATGTAGTAACTGCATATACCTGTATTTTATAATTACTGACAGACACATAAAAAGGAATGGTTGTTTTCCTTTTTAAAGACATACACATGGTAAGAAAAGTTGAACTGATCATTGTAATAAAAAAAGAAAAGAAGAAAAATTCTTCTGGGAGTAGATGAATTGTATTCAGAGAAAAAGAGTATACCTTTAAATTGTGAAGCCCTTGAAAAGGATTTCTTAATAAAAGTTTCATTCCATCATTTATTACTATTACTACTACTACTGTAACCTTGGCTACATTAAGATATTCAAGCAAGAAAGAAGAACAGAGGGAAATGTTATCTGAGACTTCTACTACAGTTTATTAGCTTGAATCTTTTAGAAACTAGAACTGAATAAAAACAAAGCCAAACAGATCTGATGAGAACTGTCCTTACTACTCTGTGTAGTTACATTAATAATAACCTCCAATAGCTGAATTGACTGCCTCCCTTCCCCTCCAAATTGTTGTTAAACTAATATATCAAAGAGGTTGATACTATCTTCTGGGCTTCTTGGATTTCCTTTGTTAAGCGATTCCAACCCATTTCTACATATTCATGATTCATGGTGGAGGAAACCTGGCTGCAAGCTTAATTCACTCGTATGACACATTAATTGAGGTAGGGGTAGTCTTAAAGTATCTAAGAATCTGGTACACCAATCAAAAAGTCAACAAAGTTTCAAATTATTATGGATTCCTTGCCCTAATTTTCAAGGCAGATCCTGCTTTGTATTAAGTTAGCAAATTCAGCCCCCAAAGATATACTGGAGCTAGATAATACATAGCCAAGATATCTTAAAATGAAACTGTTGCATCAAGATTTTGTTCATTCCATGTTATGGTAATTCCTGAATAAAAATATTATGAGTTTGGATTGTCAAACCAAACTTTTCAATAAAAATCCCATAAACTAAAAGAATGTAAGGATAAAAATTAATAGCAAGAGACTGGAACATTTGTTCCAGGAAAATGTATTATGGAAAAAAAATTTATTTGGATTGGATCTTAAAGATAGCTGTAAATGTCCTCCACAAACCATTTTATTTCTTATTGATGTTTTAAATCTCCATGCAGTATTTTAGCACTCACTAAAAATATAAATCCATAGCAGTAACATTAACATGAACTTACTACATGGTATATTATATGCCATAAAAGGTCTCCTAAAGGTGGCATTTTCTTTTCTTTTTTTTTTTTTCTTTCCCTTTCTTTCTTTCTTGCTTGCTTGCTTGCTTTCTTGCTTGCTTTCTTGATTTCTTGCTTTCTTGCTTTCTTTTTCCCTCCAGGAATTTTGTCCTGTGGTGCCAGATTTCATCATTCATAGCTAGGTTTGCTATTTTGCTGACTACTCTATAGTTTTTGTGTTTTTTACTGTAGAATTAGTTCTTGAAGACAATTAAATGCTTCTCATCAGAGAAAGATTTTTAAAATTCATGTGGATATATAATAGAATCATAGAAATATTTGGGTTAGAAGGAACCTTAAAGACCATTTTTTTCCAACCCCCCTGCCATGGGCAGGGACACCTTTTACAGACTGGGTTGTTCAGAGCTTCACCCAGCCTGGCCTTGAACACTTCCAGGAATGGGGCATCCACAGCTTCCCTGTGCAACCTGTTCCTGTGCCTCAGCACCCCTAAAGAAAGGAATTTGTCCCCAATATCTAATCCAAACCTGCCCTTTTTCAGCTTTAAGCCATTCACCCTTATCGCCATCTGCTCTTTTAGAAAGTTCCTCTCCAGCATACACATCTTATGATATCTTGTCATTAAGAATACTGCCCAAATTTGCTGAATCAAATGACCTAGACATATTTTTCCCTGTTACCTGCTTAAAGATAAGAAGCATCTGCTTTAAAGCTGCAGATCCCAGTTTTCAAAATGGAACTTTTAAAAATACAGTCATTAAACCATAATCACTTAATATATGAAACTCTTGAAATACTCATGGTGTACCTATTTACAGCACAATAAAACTGGAAGAAAAAGTAATATATTGCAGTTGATGGAGAACGTATCTGTTTCTGTAGTATTCTCTGTTGTTTGGATTTTTAAAATTAAAGAGTAATGTTTATTTTTCCCTATGTTTAAACACTGTCATGATATGCAGCTTTGTCATTGTATAGTTTCATGGTCTATGGTCACTCAGAACATATTTCAGTTACACTAAAACTGAGGAAATATCTTTTTGGGGAAGCAAACTTTTCCCAAAATTTGATTTGTAGGGGATTTTCCTGTGATTGAATCACCCAGACTGGGTTCAGGCCTCAGGCTGGATTAAGGCCTCAAGGCCTCAGTGGCGCAGATAGAAATTAAAGCCAAGAGTGTGTCATAGTTAATATTTTCACTTAAGGTGTGACAGGGGTTAAAGGGTTCTATAGTGTGGTGATTGGTGTGGACACGGTGGCTGCCTTAAACAGTATGTTAAACAACAGGTGTTTGCATTCTTTCTTGTTCTGTGTGCCAATGAGGGTTCATCTGTAAGTGTAAACTATACAGAGTGTATAAAACCTGCCATCTTACGCAGAATAAAGGAGAAACGTAGCACTGACCATATTGGTTGTATCTGCGTTTGCTTAACTGACCACCCTTCTTATCAGGGCCCTGCACTCCTTTATTTTACAATTAAAAAAAAGATATTTTCTTTTTTCCTATTCTTTTGAATACTGAAAGCTTTCAGTGGGGAAAATAACAAAATAATTAATGATAAGAGTACATTCAGGATTCAATATATTTTTTTTGGAACCAAAAATTAATAGTTTCTGAAAATTAGCATTCAACCAGACATATTCAAAAATGCTTATTTACAGCAAAATATTTTAAATCATGTTATGCATGCTATATTCATGTTCATTTCCAATTAAATTAGTACGATGTAATGAAAGCCAAAGGAATTACTAAAGCTTAGATATTGTTAAGCAGAGTAGTCTATTATTTTTTCTGCAATAAACTTTCATTCTAGGTAATATTTTCTGGACTTCAGTCATCTGAAAAAGCCTTTTTCTGTAAAATTTTTCTGGTACCATTCTGTTTTCTTTTCTTTCTCCCTCTCCTCTTAGGTCTCTTCCATGTTCACAGAATATTTCAGTGACTACTGATCCTGGGAGATGCAAGGCTATTTTATACTTGAATATGGCATGCTCTGTGTTATAATCCTACAAAAGCAGATTTTCTTCAGAAAGGTTACTTTAGTAATGATGAACTTTAGGCAATAGGAATGGAGAAGGAACAGAAAATCAGAATAGCACATAGATGCTAGACTACAAAAAATTCTAAGCTAAGTGAAGTGGGAGCAGATAAAAGGTGACTTTTAAAGAAAAATGGTTAAATAAGTTTCCTTCAACAGTGCTGTTTGCTTGCTGCACATGTTCACTTTATTTGTTATCTTTTAGGAAAAAATGATCTTTTCATTCTACTTGTTACAGCTAAAAAATGACATTGTTACTTGGTTAGCTTTAATTTCACCTGAAACAAAAATAACACTCTGAAGTCAGCTGCCTGTATTTCATAAAAGCTGCTCAATGCCATATTAGAAGTCAATACTCTATGCTATTGCTGATGTTTCTTCTTCTGCATGGCTTTTGACTTAATGTCAGGAGACATAGTTCTCAATAAAAGCAGTCACCAGAAAAAATAAGCTGGCATAACCTTTGACATAGAAGTACAACCTCAAAATTTAAGCAAATAGCAGCAGGATGGTAATAATCCTTGGCTACTTAAACCAGGCAGAAAAATAATGCTTGACTAGATAGGTCTCCAAACCCAATTCAGGATGACTTCAGGAAAGCAAAGGTCTCTTACAATAACAGACAATTTGTGGTTAGAAGTTCCCTATGAACAGACTGCACTGCCTATCAAGGAGAATTTTCCTCCTCTCTAGCTTGGAGAGAGTCTACTAAAAACAGGACACACTATTTGAAACTGGTTAAATTTTTTATTTTAGCCTTGCTATTTATTATTCCTTTACCTGCCTAGTTGAATAGGAGGCCAGCAGGCTGGCCCGAGCCCAGGGGATGCTCTCTCCTTCAGCCAACTACTGGATCCTTGGGATGGAGCCAGGAGGCTGTGACTGCTTCTGGGGATGGCAACTAGCTGCTGCCTAGAGGGCTGTGACAGGAGGGGCAGTGGGGCAATGACAACAGTCTGGTGACCTGGCTGCGGCCCTGCAGCTCCTGGGGCTGGGTCATTCTCTCTGCACTCAGCTGGAGCACTGCACTGAAACCTCTCATCTGTAAAGATACCATTACTGCCACTCTGAAGAAAACAGTTTTCTCCTGAGGCAATGTCAGCTTTTTACTGCTTTTCCTGCCTGTACTCTGTATAGATGCTGCATTGTCATCTCTTTTATACAGAAGTGATAGCTGTCCTGTAGACAAGGAAGGGTTCTGCTCACCTGGATGGAAATCTGAGCCTGAGTGAAGAGGCTCTTGATCATTTCCAAATATTGCAAAACTTTTGGATTTTGCAATTGCAAATAGTTCTAAATTTATATTGCACACATTATAAAATTAAACAGTTACTCATAATGATGAAGCAGGAAAAGGTCAAGAAAGTGAAAACTCACTTTCACTTCAACAAAGATCCTCATTCCAGGAATATCACTCTCCGTGAAAAATGGGGAAAAGAGAGAACATAAGGAGGAGGTGCTGAATATCTTAGCATCAGTGTAACCACTGCCAATGTAAATCTGAGCACAAGCTTCATCTCTTTGTTACAGGGGGGAGATGGAGTCAAGGGGTAACATTTCCCAATAAGGTCTTGCATGAACACCTCACAGAAACAGGATTTTGAAACAAAACAAATTAATTAATGTATTTACAAAAGGTGAATCCTTCCTGTGCTTCCTGGCATGAAGAACACCACAACTGGGAGCACGTGCAGAGACTGTTCAGGAAGCAGGATCTGACTTCTGCTGAGTTTGTCACATGAGACAGGAGGAATCACAGCACATTCTCTGGCGTGGATGTAGGAGCATCTCCTCAGCAGATCCATTGCGCTGTCCAGCTGAAAGTGCCCTGCTGTTCCTTTTCTTCTCCCTACCTCTCCTTCTCAGCACTACTGGAAGTTTCCCCCTGGCTGCTGCTGTCAGATCCAGTGCTGCTCTGCCTGGGCAGCCAGCAGAGCCCAAAGAGCATGAGGAGGATTTCGGCAGAGGTCCAGAACCACCAGTTCTGGCATGCAGAGAGGAGCACACATCCCTGGCTGAGTCTAGGTGACTCCTGACCCCTCTGCTTCATCTCCTCCAGGAGCCAAGCCATCTCCTGGGTTTGCTGCTCCTCATTCTATGCAAGAGCTCCTGTGTGACATTTTCTTTCTGGTCACCCACCCCAAGTACTCACGGCAGGATGCTCAGCACCATCAGGATTCAGGTGATGTTCCCAGCTGTGGCCTGGAGGAGGGAAGGGGCTCAGCTGGGCTGGGTGGCCGGGAGAAGGTAGCTGGGACAGTATGGGCAGGAGACACAGGGATCTGGGAATGTGTGTGAGAGGACATGTGGGAGCTCAGAGCTATCACAGCCAAGGCTGGTGAGTGCTGTAGGGACGGGCCCACGTCCCCGCAGACCCTTGGACACTTGCCATGGCTGACAGGTCCACCCAGCTGAGGGAACACCTGCCCTGCCCAGGGGACTGCCTGAGCCCCCTATGCTCCCCTCAGCCTTAGAAACACATTCTGGCCTGGCCCTCGCTCAGCCCAGCCTTCCCCTTGCCTGCCCCAGTCTCTGCTGGCCCGAGCCAGCACCGCCGGGTGGGGACGTGGTGACAGCCCCGTGCCTTGGTCTGTATGATGTCTCTGCCACCAGAGCCACATGCTGGCACCCCACCTGGGCAGCTACAGCCTGCACTGAATAATGCTTTCAACTCAGCATTCTCTTCAGATATCCTAAAACAGTCCTGTTCCCTCAGTAGGTTGGTTCAGTTTTAACTTTTTTTTTTGAATCATTATTTCATAATAGACTAAATTTTAGAGTAGCTGCAGTTACTTTTCTCTTTGCATTTTCTTTTTTTTTTGTTGTTTTTTTTTGGGCGCTGTGACTTTGTGAATATTCCATACACATATTCATGAGAAACAATGTTCATTTTTTTGCGTATCACTATTGTCACTATTTCTCTGCTGAACCTCCCCTTACATAGATGTACAACCAGCTGCTGATCCTGCTTATTTATGGTAAAGGGAAGGGCAAAGAGGTCTCAGATCTCATCATAACCATCAGGCTGAAAATTCAGAGTCATTTAGAAAGAGAATTTCATCTCTGTTGTTTGTGGCATGAAACATTTACATAAGTGGACCCAAAGTGCACTGCAAACTAATGCCTAATTTTTTGTCCAATGTCATTCCTAAGCCCCCTTCAATCCAGCAGCTTTCAAAATTTCTACTTCCTAAGTATTAAGATTATTTTATGTAGCATGCATTGATCATCAATTTCTGTGCTGTGGTACAATATATAGTACATTTATATGTGATAAAATATAACAATATAGTAAAATCAGTGGAAAGTATTCATGTCACATTGATGTAGCTCACATTTCGCCAAAGCAAATATAATTCAAAAAAGAATAATGTGCTTAGTTTCAGTAATTCCTACCTTGCTATTTGTCAGTTTTCATTACTTTTTGCAACTCCTACTAATTTTGTGCCATTTGAAATTTCACTAAGGCGGAGTTAAGTCTTTCTAGTGCTTTACTTTTACTTTCTAGCTTTCTCCTGGGAGAACAATCAAACTGTAAAACAAAATGGGTAACTACATTTTAAACTAAGATTCCTCCTGAGGAATTCTGACATTTGACTGAAAGAAGAGGCCTTTGGTAAAATGTTGCTTGATTTACCCCCTGTAATCAGTGGCAGTTTCAAAACACTTGCAGAAAAAAAGGGATTTAGGATTGTTATTAATATTACATTACGAAGAAATTTGACTCCCTAGAATTAGTATATGTGCTGTATAATGACAATGACTTGAAAAAGGGAAACGAGAGTGACCTAATGCAAACCCAGAGCACAGCGTGGATGGATGGCACAGCACATTTGAGGGGTAAACAGCTTCTCACAGAGCAGAGGTATGCAGTCCAGCAGTGTGGGTGTTAATGTGAAAGAGATCACTACTGAATTTGAACACTGTAAATAGTGCTCCCAACCTTCAGTAGTAAAGGTGCTGGAAAGAAAATGGGACAGAAAATAATGGAATAACTGGGATGTACTCAGATTTTCCCTGATCCTTCTCAGTGTGTTCTTCTGTATAGACAAACAGGGTGGCATGCAACAAAATTGGTGATGTGAAGTTCCATCTCTACTAAATGCAGGAACTAAAGATAAATTCCTAAATTCCTGGTGAACACATTGAGTAGCAGCACCATGGGATGGATATAAGCACAAATATTCCTACATTGACAGTATAAAATATACTAATTTTCAGCCTATTTCTAACTGTATCTTTCTTGAAGTGCTGACTAGGGCTGGTCTGATATCAGTCAGGTGCTTCAGTGGCTATCTGTAAGCATGCATGCATATTCACACCTTTCAGCAAAATTACTTTTAGGAAGTGATTAAGAAACTAATTGGGTTGTCACCCAGGAGGAAATGCCTGTGATGCTTATCACCAGGTACTAATTTTCATCACAAGCTCCTAGCTTTGTCTGTAGTTCCCAGTTACAGTTGGTCTAGCAAATGTAACTCAACTGCAGGACGACTAATGGTTATATTCCCCATCCCAAATTCTTGGAACTCTTGTAGACTGAAAGAAATAGTTAATCATAAGTTTTAGAGGTATATTTTTAATACATCATTGTACAAGGTCTTTTGATGACTATGTTTTGGATGTCATCTTCATGCTTTCTTAGAGCTGAGACATGTCATTTTAGACATCCTGTAGGAGATTCACACCCTGCATCCACAGCAGAGGCCACTACTGCAGGTGTTCTAGATATTACTGAGTCTATTTTTTAGATGATGAAATTTAGTCATTTGAACAGATACCTTCCTAATTACTTACAGTTCATTTCTTTGAACATGCAGACGTCTCAAAGCAAAATGATTTCTGGTACTGGAGAGGCTTGCTGTCTTATTCAGAATGCATCTGAGAAATCTCTGCTTTCATCCTAAAATGGATAAGTCTTATTTTATGTCCATATGTTATATTGATTTGTTTTAATAGAAATCCTAGGACAGTCAGTTTTTCTTCCATTTATTTTCCTTGCTAGGCATTTGATTACTTTTATGGCAGTTTAGAAAGGCTTTGCCAGCTCTGACTCAATGTTTTTCAAGGAAGAATTTTTCTGTGGGGGTTGTTATATTCTACATGCTCCTCTCTTAGCTTCTCAGGTTCATAAAGCTGTTTATGTAGGCTGCGTGGTTTTTAAGATTTTCTACAAAATTGCTGCCTTGTCCAATTCACTTCCTGCTCACGAGGAGCATGGCCAGTTGTACAGATATTGGCCATGCTAGCATGAGCTTTTTTGAGTCTCCTGGACTTTCCCCTTACTGTGCAGGCTTAAATATATACTTTTAAGCTTATTGGGTAGTTTAAATATATATTTTTAACAGAAAAGTAATGCCTGGTTTTTCGAACAGCTGATGTTAAGCATTTCCAACAGCATGTTGGAATCCAAATGTAATCCATTTCCTATGAACTAAGGTGAAGGTCAAGAAAAAAGACATCATTGGTATCCACAGGGAGAAGAATACTTGGTACTTGCTGCAGTGTCATGCTGATCTGAAAGAGGATGCTTTTTTTTATACTCATGACTTTGAGTATTGCATTAAAAGGATTAATTTGCTAGGGAATTATTAACTGCTTTGCCTGCATACAAGGGTTTTTTCTTTTTAAAATTACATTGTGGCAAACAGTACTAAAATAATTGGATAACTGACAATGTCGTCTGTTGCAATAAATTTAAATAGTGAGTATTCAATCTAATTTAATGCTGGGCATCAGATCAAGAAAGTTTCTCCAGTATCCCACTGATTTGCACTGAGTGAAATCTGAAAATATAAATATATTACAACACACAGCGATATGTGAATGTAGATTTACATATATGTTTATTTTATCTTGATGGCATGGTATTAATCAAATTGGACATGCTAATTAAGGACTTCTGCATTAGCAAAATTAGGCTGGATGTTGCACCTATTCTGATTATCCTAGTTAGAGTTCATCTGAAAAACTTCTGCATCTACTGTTGAGGTACTGTGATGAAATTGTTATTCCTGCTTGGTTGCTAAGAATTTAAATATTTCTTCTGACACTTTTTTTGAGGGGGAAAGCTGGGAAAGAGGAGAGAAATTGTTCCAAAGTAACAATTTCATTTCTGATTTTTCTAGAAAACAGGTTTTTAATCAAAGCTATGGATAAACTTTTTAATACACATGACACCACATTTTGCAAAAGTTGACTTTTGATTCCTCAGTGCTAGAGGAATTATATAGAGGAATTACACCATTCTTGTTTAAATCAGAACGTATAAATCCATATGCCACAAACTGACATTTGTGTATATCTATGAGGTTATCATTGCTCTGTTTGCAGTCACACCATAAAGCTTACTTTTCAGTGGGTGTGTTGCATTTATGCCCATGACATACAGCTTATAATACATTTAACTTCTCTGCATTATAAAAGACTTTCCCAGAATTTCCATCCCATTTTTGAGCTGATGTTTGCTATTCCATAATAAATCAAAGTAACTCATCCTTCCTTTTAAACAAGAAATGGATTTTGTGGATCCCACTGATCATGAAATGATTTCCTAAAGAAAGGAAAATATCTGTACATATGACATAACCTTCTGTTCTCTTCCCTGTTTGGCCTCTAGCACTACTTATTTTTATTCTGGTTAAGCATTATCTGAATCCATAAGCCAAAGGATTCCCACCTGGTATTCATGCTTCATTTTGCCCTTACCTTAAGGGACTAGCAGAGAGGCTTCTGGCACGGTGAGCAATTGCTGGGTCTCCTTCTGTGTTCGCTGGGATGCACAGTGCCAGAGACAGACACAGAGGTTTATCAGGAAAGACTGGCCTACCCTTGGAACTGGAAAAGGCAGGCTGAGGGGGCAAGAACTGAAGCACTTTTGGTGATGGTAAAATATTTAATTAATGCAAATACTATTCTTGATAGAAAAGAATATGGGATGCTCAGACATGAATTCCTGTTCTGTGTAGTTCTTTTATCCCTTAAGAAGTCCTCTTCCCTGTAATCTGTGAATTTTCTTCTTGCCATGCATTTACAATTACTGAAGGTTAGTTATTCTGTGGGAAGAGTGCTGATAGAATGCATGAATACCCAGCTGTAAGAATCCCTGCAGTAGTCCAAGAATGCCTCCTCATCTGCCTCATTCATCTATTTAAAGTCACTGACCAAAAGAGGGTTGGAAAAAATCTGAATTTGTTCTATGTATTTTGTGTTTAGTATTCTGGTGTTATTGATTCTGGTCAGTATGCTTCAGTTGAATGTTTTCTACACAGCGCATAGATTTTTGTCAGGTTCAATTACAGTGAGAATTGTATAGATGAAATCCTTCATGGCTTGGTGGAAAGAATCATTGAACCATAGGTTGTCCTGAGTTTGAAGGGGCCCAAAAGGATCTTTGAAGTCCACTCCTGTCCCTGAACAAGAACACCCCAAGAGTCACACCATGCAGTTGACAGAATTGTCCTAACACTTCCTGAGCTCTCTCAGGCTGGTGCTGTGACCTGGGGAGCCTGCTCCAGTGCCCAGCCACCCTCTGGGTGATAAACACTTTCCTAGTGTCTTTCCTAATCCTTGCCAGACACAGCTTAATGCCTTTCTCTCTGATCCTGTCACCTGTCACTGGTCACCCCAGAGAAGAGCCTGTCCCTTTTCTTCCCCTCATGAGGAAATTGTAACTGCAGTGACATGTCCCCTCAGTCTCCTCTTTTCCAGGCTGAAGTGGCTAAGTAACCTCACTATATGGCTTTACCTAAAGACCCTTCATCATAATTATAGCTTTGCTTGACTGACTTTTCTGGCTGTGACTGATGTCTGCATTGTCTTGCAGGTTTTTTTTTTTCAAAACCTTCAAGAATAATCTTCTTTATAATAAATTTACCCATAATTTTACCATTCAAGAAAGGGAACTGCATAGCCAAAAACTCCAAAAGTGAGGTTCTACAGTGAGTAAATTGCTATCCAAACAAATTTTGAAATAACCAAAATACTCTCCATTCAAGTACTTTGGGTATATGATGTATATGGGCATCTGAGCATATCCCATATGATGGAAGAACCACAGGTGTCCTTCTCAGCCAGACCTGTTGGATAAAAGTGCTGGGAATGCACAGCAGAGTGTCCCTGGCTGACACAACTGATGGACACTCTGGTACAACTTCGTGTCACAATGAAATAAGTCACAAGACCTGAACACTAAAGGTTTTCACTGCACCAGAAAGAGACATAGGAGAATCTTCTGTTACTGTAAAAAAATTGATCTGATGTAATGCAGAGCCACATAGGACAAAAGGGGTTTAAAATAGTTGCTTGCTAATAATCCTGTGTATAACACCCTTATGCTACCTTTTCCTTGAAAAATTGCTACTGACACTGTTTCTGAAGGGTTGGATTAGGAGATTTTATAGACTTCAGCATAGAAATTAATTTCCTCTATCTATATAGAGGATTTTTTTTTTCTTAAAATGTATTTCGATGTTTTAATATCTAAAATGCTTTAAAACATTTGCATAAGTCTACTATGTTTTAGGCACTTAAGTAACATGTCTTGTAGCTATACTAATTCTGGTAACATTTTTAGACTCCTTCTCATTATAAGAGACTGCCTGCTGAGTTCTCTGAAAAATACTGTAATGAAGATGTTCACACAAAATCTGGAGAGAAAAGTTCCTAATTTCCTGTATAGGAATGCACTATTATGAAGTTAAATCCTTTAAACTTTTTCCATACAACTGAAGAAAATTATGGAGATGTTCATTTCATGTTCACATAGCTAAGTGTGGCTAGCTTCCTTCTCAACTACCTCCCCCCAACAGTAAGATAGATAATACTTTTAACTGGAATAGTGGACACACAATCATGTCTTGAGGGCCTTTAACAGAACCTGCAAACTTCGGTGTAAATACAGTTTCATATTTTCCTTTTGCCTTATGAAGGAAGAAATATAATAACACTTTTTCCTTTCAGTCTTACTGCCAGCAATTTCTAATTGAAGTAACCCCATTAAACAGTCTGGAGTTACTTTAAGTTGTATAAGAAATAAGATCAGAAGCTATGCTGTTCTTGTCTGACTGTATGAATCAGAAATCAGAAATGAAGTTCCTGGATTTGAGGGGAAAAAAGGATTCCCAGGGCCTGTGTTCATACTTCTTGAAAAGCTTTCCAAAAGCAGTTGATCTACTTAAAGGCAGGACAATAAGCTTTACAACTAAGAATCACAGGACTTGATTGCCTGGAGTCCACAATAAGGCCTTTTGAAGAAGTTCCATATAAAAAACTCAACCTATAGATCCTGCTGATGCAAGAGTGATTTAAGAGGCTCAGAACCAACCTATACATCTGTTATTATTACTGTTATAGCTTATGTATTTGGCTGTTTTTCCCTACTGCCATTGCTCAGGATTCTGCATTCTCCACAGACATCTTCCTTCACTTGAAGGTATGTGAGATTTTTATTGGTGGGAGAGAAACAGCTGCAGTCCTGTCTTTGTGCACACACTCCTTGAATTACACTGCAGGATCTGGTATTTCACCACTGCAGCTGAAGAGTCACATTGCTTCCTGTCATTCCTCCCCCTGAGTTTTCCCCCTATGACCCAAGAAAGCAGAGTAACAACCCATGTACTTCTACTGTCTTTGTTGCTTACTCTACAGTTTTCACTATTTTACTTCAAATATTTCCTGTAAATCATTTCAGTTACCCCTTAAACCTATACCCTATTATTTGCCTTTGCCAAGCTAATCGAATCTACTGACAAACTGCTCTAGTTTAGAAAATGCCAAACAATCTCTCCCAAGAATCTATTGCTCTTCCATCTCTTTTCCAACTATTCCATATGCCTAATTAGAAAGACTTCCCTCTAACTGGGAAGGTGCCAGTTTCTTTCACCAAATGCTCATGAATGTCCTGTTTTAGTGAGGTGATATGAAAATTATGTGTGATGAAAACTAGTAGCACATAGAAAAAGTTAAGATTTTGTTCCATTTCTTCCTCACTTTATTTCTGAATATCTTCTGGAAAGAACTGGAAAGCTGAAAGAAATAAGATGCAGTCACTGAATTTTTTGTCTGTTGGAACTGTGCAGAGCAGAGAGAGCTGTCAGAGCCCTGAGCACCTGCCCCCTCCAGGAGTTTCAGGGCAGACCTAAATGATGGTGTGGGAGTTCCATTTTGTGAAATGTGCTCTTCAAGAAAATTCTGCTGGTAAGGTCTCAGCAGGAGCTGTCCACCTTCACTTAGGAACTGCTTTTAAGCAGTGGCTCTCCCCCAAATCCTACCAGAGCTACATTCCAACTGTGATGCAGCTATGCCATTCTTAGCCACGTGTGTTGCTGATTTGGGCTGTACAGGTGACCTGCAGATGTGCCATGGTGGCCTGACCTGGCACACACTGTGCACTTGCTCTGGGCTTTGGGCTGGCCCAGCAGCCCCAGTCTCTGCTGGCTTTACTGAGCACTGGGGGGTGGGAAGTGAGGCCAGTGCATCTGCTCTTATTCCTGCTCCCATGTTCCACTTCCCCTACAAAGCAGCCTGCCCCTATGGTTCCCTATCAGTAGGAATAAATTGAAAACTTAATTCCCTCCAAAGATAAAAAAATCTGCATATTCTGGGCATATTTGAATGTACAATATCAAATGCAACATTTTCTTTAATAAACACCTAAACCCAGCATTGCAATTGTGCTGTGTGGTAGCATGCAGTGCTCTAGGAAGCAAGCATGAAAAACTCCAGCTCTTTGCTGTGTTTGGACACTTGTCTTCTAGACTGCAGAAAAATGTTGGTCTCTTCTAAATGGTTTTTGATGCAATTTTTTGTATAATTGTGTTACAGCTCTGTAGGATTTCTACTTGTTCTAAGGAAAACTGAGTATGTGCATATTATAAAAGCAAGCAGGTAGTAATAGAATAAGATAAAAGTAAACATATAAATTCATCATCTTCTTGATTTGATAATATCAAATTGGGACCCTACTGCCACAAAAAGCTGATAATAATATGCTGCTAGAGCTGTCTATTAAGTTTCAGGAGTAACAAGCAATATATTTTTCTTCATTTTTTTAAAAATTTTATTTATTACAGCTGGTGTGGATGGGTGGATGGAGAAAGAGTTTTGTTTTCTGTGAGTTGCCCACATTAAGTCTGTCTATCCCAGTATCAAATGCATAAATAACTTTATAGACCTGGTACTGATAAGACTATGACTCTGTTTGCATGAATTTTGAAGTGTTATTAAACTATTTTAAAGATACAGAATTCACAAAATAAATAAATTAAATTTCTTCTTTGAAATGAGGGAATGTGTGATTGAACCTATTCACCCTGAACTGCACACTGACAATGTATGGGTAAGAGAGCTAATGTTTTGAGCACACATGTAATTAAAGCAATAGGAGGTCTCTAAAATATAAATAGTTAGTGACCTTAATATTTTGAAAGTCAGCTATAGTCTGTCTGTATCAGAGGAGAGAGACAGGCCAGGAATGGATCTCCTGAGCCATGGAGTCTGGTTCTCTGACATCATAACAGCACTTGTAAAAGAAACTCGTTACTGATCTTATGAGAACAGTGTAAAAGAAATTATGCTTTTAATGAATCTTGTTGCTATCTTTGCATGTAAAATTACCTTATCTCTCAAAAAGAAGATATGGGATTGTGGTGCATATCACTTGGCATCAGAAACAAATTTTTCAAGCTATGATCTTGGTCAGAGGGAGAAGTTCCAGCTGCCTAATACCCCCTATCTTGGTTATCAAGATGTAGTAGGTTTAGACACCATCCTAACTTCTGGCTGACCATCAAACTGACCTCAGAGACAGTTTAGGAGGAAGAGAGGGATACAAATCACCAGACTACAAGTTCAGTCCTGATTTAAATGATGTGTTCTCACAGCTTACCTGGCCTGGCAGAAGGACGGCTTTCTACCTTAGATAGGTGGGGAAGCTCTGAAGCAATCCAAAGAACATGTAGCATAGAAAGTGGTTTGTCTTCCAGCCATTCATTAGATTTGCATTGCCAGTGACCTACTTATTTCATTTAGAATAAACTTATAAATTTCTTATTCTTATAACTTTTAGAAGGTACTTATTAATTTCTGCAAAAGAAGATGAAATTTATTTTATGCAAGGCTCTAAAGTATAAAAAACCAGTGAATAGACACTTTCAAAGTTGTGATTAATACTATTCTAGCTATGAAACATTAAGATATTCAAAGACATAAGAAGAAACTGTACACTCTTTGGAGATTTTGTAATTTAAAATTCTTGATAGGCTCCTAAAAATAAGAGATCCTGCAACTTCCAGCCTTTCATAGAAAGGGAATTATACACCACTGTGGAGTCTAGAACAGGGCTAGGAAAGGCTGGGAGTATCAGCACAGAAATATTGGCAGAAAATTAATTCAGTGAATACTATTTTACCAAGCATGATTATTATTTTGACAAATTCATAAATAAGATGACCTGATTTAAAATTGACTATGGCTAAATGATAAATAGAACTATAGCAATTCCCATGCAATAATTATGCATGTAGATGTATAATTCAGATGCCCATAAGTGGCATTCAATATTAAATGTAAATGTCTTTGAAGTATGTGGAAAAGTTTTTCTTGGATTTAAAATTCCCTGAGGCATGCCATCCTCTAAGGAGAAAATACTCTCTGCTGTTGCCCATGTTAGTCTGATATGGAGATCTATGGTGTGCAGCACTCACATTAAGGTTCATGACATTGACTGCCTCTGTGCTGTGACAGGCTGACAATAGTTTTCACAGCCACATAACAGCAACAGGGAAATTTTTTTGATAACATTGTAATAATTACATAACCCTTCAAGTACTGTTGTGCTGAATGCAAAGGTTTGGGCACAAGCCTTACTCATTTTTGACTGGCACATTGTCATGGGTGACAGCACAACAAAGAAATAGAAAACAGAGAGCGTGATCTAGGTTTTACCCTGAAGAGACTCAAGGGAGTAGGGTTAAACAGTTTAAATCTGGGAACCCGCAGATATATATTTTTTTCAACAGGTGTGCTTAAATATTTGCATAGCATCTTCATGCAGATGAAGCCAGTTTTGCACTGCTTGATTAAAATAGACCTAAGCATATCAAACAAGTGCGTGTCTTACCTGCATGTGTTTTATTGTGGGTATTGGTGAATGCTATGCCACTGTTGGGAGCATTTCAATTCTGGAGGGTATACATGTGTCCAAAGGATGCAAAAGAAGAGAGAGACACAGAGATCACCAGATTTTAACATGCCAGCAGAGTTAGAAGTACATCACTGTGTGAGCTCATGCATCCTTTGTGTGTATCAGAAACGTACACACTGTTTTGTAGTACACTGTGCTGGTGAGAAGACCAACATTCCTATTTGTACCGTTCACTTAGTGTCTTACATTTGTGGTTTTTTCTAAATGATGGATCACATGATAATCCCATATTTCTAAATTGTTTCTCACTGTTGATTGGGATTTGGTTTTAGTCTCTCTATATATATTTGGTTATAGTCTCTAACTATAATATGATTAGAACTTAGTATTTTACAAAGGAAGACACACTTATTATTAAATCAGTAATTAGGAACTCATCAAATAAATGAAAAAAAAAAGAGATCCTGCTTTTACCACTTTTATAAATGAATAAAGAAAAAAACTGTTCTTTCTTTCTGAGTAGTTTTGTGGTATGGGAGAAATTGTCAGTGTCTGGGTTTTGTCTAAAATCTGTATTTGAATAATTTGTAAAAAAATATCCAACCTCCTCCAAAACAAAAAACTTGCACTTAAAAAGGCTGTGCTTGTGAGCTTGAAAATCAGCATTCCTACAGTTTAGAAAACTATGAAATTGTAAAAACCAAAATGTTATAGGCTTCTCACATTTGAAGCACACCTCTTTTTTTGTCTTCTCTTTGAACTGATGAAAGCATTTGTTGATTTGCTACGGGACAACAAGGCACTAAGAAGCAAAGACAGAAAATAAAATTTTGTTCTTTGTTCAGCAGTATGAATCATAAATATGATCTATATTTTTTGGGTGGCACTATCCATTGAAAAATTATTACTTTTGTATTAGCTGAGAAGAAAATTTGTACATATTTTCTTCTCAGCTAATTCACAGGTTCCAAAATTTGTCAGAGTGTTTATGTCTAGACTTATGAATCCTCATGGATAATCCCAATTCATTTTCATATACCACTCTAAGAAATTGGTAGGAGTAATATTGAGATGTTAGAATTCTTTGGGACTCACAACTGCAGCCAAAAGTTTCCCTGGACACTACAGGCCTGTCAGTGTCACTTTGGTGCCTGGTAAAATCATGGAAAAGATTATTCTGGGAGGCATTGAAAAACACCTAGAGGAAAATGCAGTGTCAGTCGCAGCCAGAAGAGCTTCATGAGAGAAAAGTCTTTCTTGTCCAACATGATTTCTTTCTACGACAGGGTAACCCACCTAGGTGATTTAGGAAAGCCAGTAGATGTGATCTTTTTGGACTTCAGCAAAGCTTTTGGTACTGCTTGTCACAGGATCCTTCTGAACAAAACATCCAGCACACAGCTGCATAACTGTGTTATGTGGTGGGTGAGCAACTAGCTCATGGACCATGCACAGGGAGTGACAGTGAATGGGGTGACATCAGGCTGGTGCATCAGGCACAGAGAGTGACAGTGAATGGGGTGACATCAGGCTGGTGGACCAGGCACAGAGAGTGACAGTGAATAGGGTGACATCAGGCTGGTGTCTGGTCACTTGTGGGGTTCTGCAGAGCTCCATCCTGGGCTTTGTGCTCTTCAACATCTTCATGAATGACTTGGACACAGGACTCAAAGGAGTACTAAGTTTTCCAACAACACTGATTTGGGAGGAGCTGTTGGCTCCCTCAAGAGCAGAGAGGTTCTGCAGAGAGACCTTGACAGTTTAGAGAGAAGGGCAATCACCAACCATGTGAAGTTTAGCTAGGGGAAGCCACATGAGCACAGACGCATTCAGTGCTGTATTGAGGAACTTTAGTTCTTAAAGGTCTGCTCTATCTTTTAACTACTTTAAAAAATATTTTCTTATCTGTATTTCTGTGGCTTTAATGATTGTAATATTTCTGAAATTTTTAGACTGTAATATCCTTGAAAATTCAGACTCTAGGCTTTTGTAGAACATAACTTTTCTGTGTTTATACTGTGACCTTTGTAGATCTTCTTCAGCTCTTAAGTGCTTGAGGCTCTCTCTGGACAAATTCAAGCTTCTGAGGAAGCACAGGCTTCCAGATCAATAACATCTTTCATTCTATTGAATCCAGGAAATGTAGTAAAGCTCTGAGGATGCCATCCTATCTGGATCAAAACTAAATAGCATATTGGCATAGCCCAATGAAGGGAATCTGTCAGGCTTTGTACTGCTCTACAACTAGCAATATTTGATAGGAACTACTATGAACTTTGTGTGTAGTTTATAAAACCCAAGCACAAATGTTTATCGACATTTGCTTTGAGAAAAATACTTAGATAGTTCAGTGAAGACTGAATTCCTGTATTAGAGAAAGAATTTCTAAGTGAAGACCAGGAAATCTGATGTTGGGCAGAAACTCAGTCAATGAATCTGAATAAATAAAAAAAAAAAGAGTAATTTAAAATAAAAAGATTTATGTGAAGTGCCACACTTCTACATCAGTCTGCACCCATCTTTGATTTGGACAAAATTGTATTCTGAGTCCTTGGAAGGAACACAGAGGTGACGTTTCCTCAGCTGGACAAAGGGTTTTGAAAATGGAATATGAAAAGAAACTTAATGAAAACTGAAAAGTAAATGTTTTTGAATGGACACTAATTGGTTGTTTCGACAGTTAAAAAACCAAAACAAACAAAAAAGCAAGAAAATATTTGCAGACATTATAAGCTAGCATGAGGAAATAGATGTCTTATGTGATATAATTTGCTATTGAAACCAAAAGTTCTCCCTTTTACTAACTTTATTGTATTAATATACAATATGAGATCTGCCTTTTTTTAGTGTTTTGGGCCATCTACTCTTCTTTTCTGTATCTCTTCATTTCATTTTATAGTAATGCTGACGGGTCTGGAGGGGTAGCTCTCCAGGGAAGTGGTCACAGCACCAAACCTGATAGAGTTCAAGGAACATTTGGGCAATGCTCTCAGGTATATGGTAGGATTCTTGAGGATCATGTGCAGGGCCAGCACTTGAATTTCAAAGATCCTTGTGGATCTCTTCCAACTCAGAATATCCTGTGATTGTGTGATTCCAAATGGTGTGATTATTAAATTCAATGGCTACTTGTCTTTCCTCCGACAAACCACTGGCATGCTGGACTCACTGATGTAAAATCTAATGTGCATTGTCATGATTTCCCAGTCCAACAAAATTTCCTATTTTGAAAGAGAAATTTTATTTTGACCACAATATTATGCTAATGTTCTGTGTAGAAGAGACTAGGCTCAAGGAGTAATATTTCAATTATCAGTTGACTCACCTCATTTCTTCGGAACAGAGAGATACTTTTTTATTGGCATAGTAAAATTCAGTGCATGTAGCTGGCTATCAGAAAACCAGCTGATTATCTCCACCATTGCTGGCAGATTGTTCAGCTTTACAGTATGAAAATATAAATCCTTCACCCTCAGGAGTAGATAGAAGGGCATTTGATAAAAGTGGATGTATGTAAAACAGTTATACCTAAAATTATCCAAAACTGCACTTTTAAAAAAGAGAATCTGCAAGAATTAGCAGTTCTCTAAAATAGTTTTATGCCTACAAAAGTATGTATGTTTTGCTACCTCTATCAATAACATTGAGAGAATACATTAGACTCATATACATTTATTCATTATTCATTCCCTACTTCAAGATCACTGTGGACTCACCATACTTTAAATAAATAAGTTAACCAAAAGAATGTTGAAACTCAATTTCAGCTTCATATAGAAATTAAG
Organism: Sinosuthora webbiana; assembly: GCA_013397395.1. Lineage (NCBI taxonomy): Eukaryota > Metazoa > Chordata > Aves > Passeriformes > Sylviidae > Sinosuthora > Sinosuthora webbiana. The sequence goes on along the minus strand of VXBN01014816.1, from coordinate 66,067 downwards.
TTCTGAAAAAGAATCAAATCAAAGAAATGTAATTAATTGTTTAAGCATCTTTTCTCCATTTTGGAGCAGGGTGGTGGCATCTACACGATTTATGCATCATAAACTTTGTAAATGCTTGGGAGATAGAAGTCAGGATCTGGTTCCTAAAACTTTAGATGAATTTTATGGATATCCAGCTATAAAAATGTTTCATTCTTTGAAAGCCAAGACTGATGTCTTGAACATCGATCCAGTGACAGCTCCTCCTATCTGCACTGTTTTGAAGAAATCTGTATCTAGAAATAAGTTTATAACTTCACATATAAACTTACTGTGCAAATGCAGTCTGGGTGGCAAAGGTCTATAGGAATGAACAAGTCAATTGACAACAGAACAAAATGTCTCAAATACAGAGGGTTGGTGAAAATCTCTTTCAGCAAATGAGGTGTGACAGTTTATGACTGTTTGCCTACTGCACTTGAGGACTTGAAAACAGATTAACGATTGGTTTTGAGTGTATATCTGTGTATATCTCCCATTTAAGTTAAACATTAAATAAAACATCTCCTAAGTCTTCAAATTTATACTTTAGGATCCTGTTTCTGGCAGTGCCACAGTTAAATGCAGTGAAGCCACTTGTTGGCCATATTACTGGAGCAGTTCTATGTAAAAATCTGATGGTTCAGTTGTACATAGATTTATAGATATATATTTAATATTTTCTGATAGGGTTTATGAAACATAGCTCCCCGTAACTGAGAATTCAAGAAGCTGAACTTCCACTTTTCTTAATCAATTTCTGCACTCTGCAAAGGAGCTGATTGGACTTTTGCCAATTCCCTCTCTGTGAGATTATGTAGCTTGCATATATTGCTGTAACAACTGATTGCCATGGGAATGAATGTAAAGTCAAGTACTAGTATCAATAGTATCTGTACAGGAAATCAACAATGATTTTAAATTTATTATTTTCTAAATATTAATAGTTCTTTTTACATTTGAAAAAGAAACACCAATTATCCTATTTACAAGCATAAGGCTATTCAAATAAAGAAGATTAAGAGTATCTCCTTAGAGTTCTCTTTCTTTTCATTGAATACAAGACATTGGAAGAAAGGAAGTAAACAAGGCACAGCAGCTAAAAGCAATAAGATATGCAGCATTCAACCATTTTGTATATTCCTGGTTAATAACCCCTGCAGGTGTATTTACTCAACCTTCTACTAATGAATCCCAAAAAGAAAAAAAACCAGAATATCTCAAAAAATTACTTTGGTTATGAGCACTATTTTTTTCACTTTTGAGATTGGTTTCTCATCTATCATATAAAAAATTGGTATCAAGACTATCCTCCTGATACTAGTGTTGTTTCTCCTCTCTGGCACCGGGGCTGCTACTTAGGGACAGGTTTCCTTTAGTTTCCTTTGATTTGTCGGTGGAACACAGTAAGTGCTACCAGTTTAAAACACCTTCCTTTAGCAATGGCATGACATTTTCCAGCAACTCATAATAAAACCTTTAAGAATCCCTTCTTTTCCCATTTCCTTTCTTGACTTATATTCCATGTTGTAGATGATTGTGGATGACCTAAGTTTCCCAGATACTAGATTGAAGTTGAAAAATTTATTTTATAAGCTGATAAAAATATTTTAAAAAGAAATAAAAATATGCAAAATTATATTTTTGTTTTCAGGATCTCTTCAGTATCTAATCCTGTTCCACATACTCTGGATACAAGAATGATACTATAAACAAATATTGGAATTAGAATATGGAGGGAGGTAAAATAAAATTGGAAAAAAATTAATATCCATAGTGTCTTTGCTATTTTTAAAGACTATTGTCATTGAATAATATGTGCAGTTCATTTTTGTTGTCAGTTATAATTCTATGGATAAGTAATGCACATGTTGTGTTTTTAAATAAATACTCATTCTGGGCAGTTTTAGAGCCTGCTCTGAAGGGAGGCTTGTCTCAAGTGTCTGTACCTGGAAAAAAAAAAAACAACAACTGGAAGCCCAAGTGCAGTCAGAGGGTTATGATGTGACAGGTGCCATGGGGACCCTGGTGGGTGCAGACTCTCTGAAAGGGATGAGCAATAAAAAAATAGCAAGGAAAGTTGTGCTCTATGGAAAGGCAGGACGTGACTGCACTGAGCTCCAGTGACAAACAGAAGACGTGGGTCAAGATCTGACCAAGACTAGAAGGAAGCAATTTCAGTGGTATCATCAGGAGGATATGCTGCAAGCTGCCTGAAATGGGTTTGGGTTTCCACCAACAATTAGTGGAAGGGTCTTTGTGGGAGATGACAGCCACTCTACCACCTTCCAAGAGTGCAGCACGGCTTTGTGCAGCAATCTAAAAAACTTCTGAATTGCATTAGTGACATTCCCTAATGAAAAGGGGCTGGAGGAGCTGAACAGGAATGCTCTAACAGGAGTTACTAGTGCTGTGTTCTAACAGGAACACAGCAACACTCTGTTTGCCTAGTGCTCACAAGCAAGGAAGGATGACAAATATGGTCACAGATGGGTAGATTGCAGCAGCCAGACAACGGTGGCCTTTACGCCCCAGAGGAAATATGGCAGGTAAAAGCAGAGTGAGGGCTCCGAGCTGTGGGATATCTGTGCTATTCTGGAGGCTGCTAGAAAAAATACCTGCAGGGAATCTGATCAATGGGAAAAGTACACAGGAAAGCTGTTTAATTTTTAAGAAAAATTGATTTGAAGGTTAGGAAAAAATTATCCTGTTGTGGAGTAACACTGGGAATCTTGTCAGAGGATGATGAATTTAAGAGGCAAGTGGGAGCACGTATTAGGTGGGAACAAGCACCAGTAAAGGTCATATGCATATATTGGTCTGATACTTTGGGTAAAATCAGAAAGGACAGCCAGCATCACCTAAGTTTCTGAAAAGATCATAAAGCACATCTTTCAGAAATAATTTCCAAATATATGTGGGGCAGAGAGATAATTAATATCAGCCAGCTTATATTTACCAATAGAAATTCTTTTTCATGCAACCTGGTGAACTTCTACAATGAAAAAAAAATATATAGATGTGACAGTCGAAGTGGCCGTGACACGCTTGATACTGCTCATAACCAATGATATGTTCCTGTTCAAATTAAGACCATCTGACACAATAAATAGTTTAAAATATTTTTAGCAAATTATCATGGAATATTTAAAAAAAAAAAAAACCAAAACAATTTCAAATGATAGCTGAACTCTTTTTTTCCACTTCCATAAAAATCCCATAATGTGACATTTAAAAAAGAAACTCCCAACACTAGACAGTATTAAAACCCACTTTGTTTTGTTCCAGTCCATGAAAACATATAGAATATTTTATTTAGCCAAATGCTTCTCATTAATGGCATATTCTTACAAACTGTCAAAGTGACAATATAGTAAATAAGGACATAAATACCTAAAATCATAAATTATCTTTTTCCCCAATTATATTTACTTTTTTCTTCTCCAGTGATGCCAGCAGCTTCTTAGCTCTGATTCAGAGGTATTTTCCTTCTTGCTATATCTGAGAAAATTAGATCAGTTTGAGCATGGAGTTCCATCATGAAGAGTCAGATAAACTACAAGCTTCCTTATCCTCTGTAGGACTAAAAGCTTTTCCTCCAGCTTTGATCATTTGGGTAGTGATATAAAAATAAGTAAGCTTTAACTGGAAAGACACAGAATGGACTCCACAAGTGCCAGAGGGAGATTCTGAAAATTGAATTATTATCTAAACTGCCCAATATGGGATATTTTTCAGCATTTACCTTTGGAATAGGCTTTAAACCTGACAAATATGTTTATTGACAGACACTTCAGCAAGGCACTACAGTTCCTGTGCTTGCATACTTGAGTTATACACGATTATATTTATGATTCCTATTATTTATAGTGACTTTGAAGAACAATGAAGAATAAGCTGTTGTTGTGCTTGGTACAAGAAACTTCTTCAAAATTAGTCCAGAAAGAATAGAAAGGAGAGCTTTTTGGGCAGTTCTCCAAAACAGCTGGCTTTCAAGTAAATTCTGCAATATTACCGAGAAACAGAAGAACAGAAAATGTAGATCTGCAACAAAATGTTTCCTCAGATTTGTACTGTAGATTTTATAATGTAGAGTGGCTTATATGGAGAAAACACTTCATAATGAGCAAAGCCAGTTGTCACATATGGAAATTCTCAGCTGTTTCAATTTTGTCCCCTTTCCTCTTCTTAAACAGCCATGCTCTACTAGTATAACTATAAAGAACTGTAACTTATTATGTGAATCAAACCCATTAGAAAGCAAATGGAGACAGCCCATTTTTACAGATAAGAAATCCTATTTCAAAGAAAATTCTATTTTTTTTTCTGCTTTTTTATATGCACATGTGCATTTCTGTACATGTTAAGTCTGAACCTGCACTGAGTGTTTTAAAATGACATAAATTCTATTTTCAGGAATTCCAGTAATTAATTCAGGTGTTTGTGAATCTGTCTTGTTCCACTGTGCTAGTGCATATGTACCAGAAATTAGGGAAAACCACTTTATTTCCTGGGTTAGGTTATTTTTCTTAATAAAATAATAAAATAATAATAATAATAATAACAATAATAATAAACCTGTTAACTTGCTTCATAATCTGATGCTTTATCCTGTGAATCTTTTTTTGCACAGCGTCTTGCACTGCAGCATTTTGATACATTTTCTAAGATGTGTTTTTATTCCTTTATTTGTTTTGCAGTTTTCTCCTGACTTTATGCAGGTTTGTATGGGTTTCTCATGGTTGGCTGAAGATGCCTGGTCAGACTGATCATTTCTTTGATTTTGCAATTTTATTAGCAAACAAACAGCAAACAAGAACAAACACACAATTACTCTAAGACGGTGATAACAAGCAAGATTTGGCAGGTGGTACTCTAAATTCTCATGATCTCTTGGCCCCCCTAATGCATCCAACTGCAGGTTGCTTTAAACTATAGGGAAGAACAGGTTCCCTGAGGATAAATCAAAAGGTTTTGCTCTAGATGTAGATTTTAGCATTTGCTTTAGACTTGTTCTACAATGCTTCGTGATCTCCCCCAGTTATCCAGGCTAGGGAGCTGGCTAGTCTGTATGACAGATCTACCTTAAATCAGGCTGTGGATGAGGAGAGAGGCCAATGTGTGTCCAGGACTCATCTTTCAGGAGGCAGGGAATAATTAAGTCATGTAATCACAGCTCTTGTTTGAATGTAGCCTTTATGGTACCCCCAGTGGTGCTGCTTTGCATTCTTTTGCAAAGCCTGAAACATTGTCCATGTTATACAGAACTGAAATTTTGCATGGAATTCAAATTTTTCTAATGAGAAAACTTTAGCAATTGCTGAACTGGGGAAATACATAGCTCCATTGGAGCAGTGCTAGTTCATACCAGCAGGCAGTCTGCAAGTCCAGCAAGTCCCATTGGGGTAGGGGCAACATCCTGGCTAAGGTACCACCAACTGACAAACTGGGCAGGTTTTCTGCTGCAGAAAATCCCACAGGTTGAAACCCAGGCTACAGGAAAACAGCAAGAGAAAGTGTTATGGCATATGGCCACTTTTCTTCCCCTCTCCCATCAGAATAAGGTCCATAGCGATTCTTCCCCCTGAATCTATCACCACATTTCTTTATCTTGTTTTTTTTTCTTTTTCTTTTTTACTTGAGCTCTTTATAAAAAGAGTTGTGAAAATGTACTCTACCATGTGATAAAATATATTGGTCATAAAAGATGAAGTTACATTTAGGAGATGAAGAGGGTCTACTAAAATGAGAAAACTGGGAACATGAAGATAAACACTTATTTTCTTAATATTCAACAGCATCTTGAACTATACTCAGAAGAGAAAAGTAATTAAATGGACAAGAGCTGTCCAAAGCCAAAGGCTCTACATTGCTTTTCATTCTTCTGACTCCTTTGTTTAATAAATGCTCTGCTCTGAATACAGAGATTAATAAAAAGCTCAAGATAAAGATTAACATTTCGTTCAATATTCATTGTTTCACCTGATATAAAATGGAAATTGGAAGCACTTTGTTAAATGGACTGAAAATTTGAGAGGTTGTGTAATTTCACTGTACCTTCTATAAGTGGCTCTTAAACATTAATCTGAAAAGCTGTTTTGTATCTGCCAAAAGCAGTTTGTCCTCATGGATACCTGTGGACTGCCCAGTCCAACATTATGACATGGTGGCTATATCTTGCCCTCTCCTCTCCTCTCCTCTCCTCTCCTCTCCTCTCCTCTCCTCATTTCATTTCATTTCATTTCATTTCATTTCATTTCATTTCATTTCATTTCATTTCATTTCATTATTTCATTTCATTCCATTTCAATTTTTTGCAGTGAATTATAGTTTTAGAGGCACAATCCTGCCACACTGGCAGCATGTGCTGCATGGAGAGAGGTGAGGAAGGACCACAGTGCAGCAGAGAACTTGCATGAAAAGAATGTTTACACATAAAGAGAATTCTGGGTTTACAACGACCGTGTAGAGAAATGTCTGAATGAAAAAGGTACTAATATGAAAAGACAAGAGAATATAGAGATGCTGAAAAAGAATGATATCAAATATTTCCCACTGACAGTAATAATGTTGGAATTTCAGACTTCATTCTTGTAACATCTAAATCTGGTTGTTCCAACATTAGGATGGTCAATACAATCTTACATTTGACTCACTTTGTTAAAGTGTCTCTCTGTGATGCAGTGGAAAGTCAAACTTCCTATCTGCTATTTACGACTCAAAATATTCCAGTACCTTTGAGACCAGAAAATCTTGGTCTCAAAGGTACTGTGGTTTGTACAGTCTTCTTTCTTTCAAACAATTTTTTCCAAATGTTACTGGGACATTGATGTCTTGCTGTAGATTCTTCAAAGGGTATTTCTTTTTCTGTATGTAGTGAACAGGTACTAGCTGATGTAAATAAGATTAGAAGATGTCAAATACAAAATTAATTTTTTCATGAGGATTGTTTTTTTAACTTCTTTAAAGGTCAGCTTTACTTTAGTTTCCACTGGTGGGTTGAAAAACCTCACAATTATCACTAGGTGATAATGTCTTCTAGAGATGCTGTTGGCATTGCTTCAGGTTGTCATAACAGGACTCTGTATTGTTGTGCTAGAATTCTTTTTATCCCTCTAAGCAGAACACATATCTGGTTCAAAGAATGATGTTGTACAATGATTTTCAGCATGGTATCTCACATCAATTTCAGGCAAGCAATTTAGGAGTTTATTTCCCTGAACAGCCTCATAGCTGTCTATCACACTTACCCTGTAGCTAGTGAAGCTCACTGCTGGGAGCAGTTGCTCCAGTTTTGCATATTGTTCTTATCAGGATCTGCACCTTTGCTCTGCTAAGATGAACTTCTTATGTCCTTCTGAGCAAACCAATCTAGACATTCCCACTGCCTTATTGAGATCTTTGTTGTTGAAAAGATTTTAAGTGTCTGGGGAACAGCAATCAGCTATAGGCCTGTATGTTTTGTATTTTCTTTGATAACCAAGAAATGTTAAATTTTATTTTTTTCATTCTCAGAGTTTCTTGTGGAAGAGGAGAGCAAGAGTACATCCTCAGAAAACTGTAGCAGCTGTACTGTCTCCTGTATGATTTGCCCCTGGAAAGAGACATTGGGTTCAAGAGATGTGCATTAAATACATCCTTCAGGTATGGGGCTCTGAGGAGTGGGCTAAGACTAAAAAGGGACTTAATAAGCAGATTATCCTATGTTGGCCCCTGAGAACAACATCCCAGATTTGATAAAGAAAACAGTTGAGGTAAAATGTATGTGTTGGAATTTTGGTACACTAGTGGCATTTTATTTTTTTATATTAGATGATTCTCCGTAACCACTACCCCTCCCTGTTCAGCAGAGTTTTGTTCTTCAAAGAACAGCAAGTGGACTATTTTATCTCAGCAGCAGCATGCTCTCACTCCAGCAGCTGCATCTGAATTCTTTAATGTGGAGCACCGGGAAAGTTGCAGGTTATATCAGTGCAATGAGCCTTCAGAGGAGAAACTCTGCTGCTCTCCTGCTACCACCTCCAACACTGGCAGTGCTCATTTCCTAAGTGACACTACTGCTCTTTTAAGGGACACTATTGCACTTGCAAAGTGGAAACAGCAGCTTCCCTCTCTTCCTTTTGTTCTCTCCAGCTGCCTCTGTGTCTTCGTCTGCCAGGTATTCAGCAATAGTCCCTTTGAAATGACCAAGTTGCACAAACTGTGGAGGGACAGAAAAGCTTCTCACCTGCCACTTTTGGAAGCACGGTTTGCTCTTGTTGACATCTCTGCTCTGGGCTTTTGTATCATGCTCAGTATGGGATTACTTCTCCAGGTGCCATTCCTTTTCCTTGCCAGAGATGTATAAGCTCATTTTTCAAATTTTAGGCAGCTTTTTCCCACTAGATATGTTTCTATTATTTCCTCTTACATGATCTTGCTGATTCCATATTTACCTTGTACAGGAGATCTTTCCCTCCCTTCCTCCACTCCCCTATTCCTACCTGCAGCACACATCCAAGGTCTGTCTTTCACTGGCTGCTGCACTTTACTGGGAGGGTGAAAAATTTCTTCTTTTTTTCCATATTGTCTCCAGCTGTTAAATTCCCATTCTTCTCGTCATGCCTTAGGTCTCACAAAACGCTGTACCAAACTGCTTTTGGTGACTGAATAGGTCTTGGCAAACTGTGCCCAAACTTGCTCCTGCATCTGTGAATTAGCCACTCCACACTTCAATCACAGAAAGAATATTTAAAATCTGAAGAAAATCATGGGAATTTGTGGTTCAAACTTTGAAATTTGGTGTTGATGTGAAATTCTTCACAGATTCTGTGCAAAATTTAATTTGGTTTGAATTCAGCTTAGTGATGAAAGATGCAAGAGTTTTCAGCTAATCTTTTCGAAGCTCTTCTGCTTTCATCTCTCAGGACACAGGAAAAAATCCACTTTGTTGCATGTTTTTTCTTGAGGACTTCTTTTAATACATCACAAAAAATTCTCTCTGTGTGTGGTACTACTATTTGTAGCTATATCTCACCAGTATTCATGTAATATTTGAAGACACTTAGACATGAGTCATAAAGCTTTCTGGTCACTCAGACAGAAAGACAGGTATTTTATAGACAAAGCACTCTTTAAAAATGTCCATATTGTCTTCCACTGTCCCATAGAACTTGCATGTTAAACAGAAAAAAGATCAATTGTGGATGTTTATTTAAAAAAAATTATGGTGATAAATCAAATAAATTAAAGCTGTGTTTTTCCCAGTAAAATAATCAGTGAACATTAGCAGTATAAGGACACTGTAAATTATGAGGCATCATTAATTTCTTAACAATTGAGAGTTTTCAGATTGAAAAGAGTCACAGAACTGATCATTAATTATAAAGCTACACGGAAATAGGCTTCTGTGTTTGATTTCACACCACACTTAGATTTACAATATATATATTTTTAGTTTCAATTTAACTTGCTGTGAATAAGTTATATTGTACAGACATTACATCTAAAGGACATGAAAAATTCTCTGCATTCTGGCAAATATATGGTTACTATAAATTAAAGATATTTCATTGAAGGGAAGAAATTAAAAATCTGGATGACAAGATACTGTAATGGATGTGAATTGACTTGCATGGCTCCTCCACATAGTTTAATGCCAAACAAAACATAAATTTTTGAATCAAAGTAGCTAAATTTGAGAGTGCGTGTTGTCAGGAAATCTCAGACATAATGATGGAACTGTCAAGCCAGCAAATTTACATTCCAGAGTTTAAATATCTCTCTGCCAAGGACAACATAGAATTTCTACATCTTTTCACATTTTAAAAAAATTGTAGAGACCTGAATGCTGAGATGCTTTGTCTTGTCATCATGTGACTGCATAATTCTGCTGAGATATGAAAAGTGCAGAAGCTCGTATTCACTCTATACTTGCCCAGTTCCTCTTGGTTGCACTGGTCAAGCTCTGGGACTATTATCATTTTAGTTGCAGAGTATGTTTTAGGAATACCATGCTCCCCTTAAGTGTGAACCTTTGTGTGAATATGTACTGAAATCCTGAGTTTCGTCCTGCTGAAGGCCTCAGCAACGCTCAGGATGTCCCAGATGTTTTAACAGGTTTCTTCGTACAAATGGTCTACAACCTGGTTAGAAAAACCTTGTTATATTTCCAAATACAAGTAACTCATTTTGTCTCTTCTCTCCAGGAGATGGTCAGTGATTGTGAACATTTTGGATCAAAAGCAGCTGTTCAAATATTCATTCTCTCAATGTATGGAAACAATACTTTTTGCTGGTCTGATAGTTTCCAGAAGGCTAATAAATATCTGTGTTCTCCGTTTTTTCTTCCTCTATTATTCTCTCCCATTTTCTTTTAATCATCCATAAAGGCTGACCATATCTGGTATGCCAGCTAAAATATAACACCAATCCAAGTGTGGAATAGTCCTGGGTGTTTATTTCAGAAGTGAGATGTCATCCTTGAAATATAATTACTGATCTGAAAATGTTCCTAACAGGAATGGGAATCCTAATAGTTCTGTTGCTAAGCCAGAATACTGAAACTCCATGGAGAACACTGCCAAACAAGAGTTATCCACTGGTACTAGTGATAGAAGACAGAAGATATAGATGTTCAGTAATGTACATTCATTTATATCAAGCAAGCAGGATGTCCAAAAACTGCAACTAAGTTTAAATTTAAAAATCAGCCTGAAAAATCCTTTGTCAGCTGCTGCACAGATGCTGGTCTGTAAGGGAAGATTCATTACTATTGACCACTAGGTAATGTCTTCTATTCTGAGTCCAAAATGTTTCCTAGGGGATCATTTGTGTGTACCAGGCTATATACACTTCCAAGAACAAGGCAGAATAGAATTAAAAATGGAGTGATAAAGTTTTCTCAAGACACAGCAACTTTAACATGAAAGGCAGCCACCATTCTTGGCTTTCCTACAGACTGGAAGGCAGAGCTATCCTGTAAAAGGCCAGAAGATAGAAATGAATGCAACCTGTAGTCAGATTGGGAGAAAGGAAAGTGGAGCAGGAAAGAGAGACCTTAAAGAAACGGGATTTGAATGCTTATCTTCGGAAACAAAATACTGGGTTTGGAAACATTTCACCTGAATATGATGAAGAACTTATTTATTGTATGGGTGACCACGCACTGGAACAGATTGCCCAGAGAAGTTGTGCAGTTTCCCTCACTGGAGGTGTTCAAGGACCTTGTGGACACAACCCTGTGCCATGTGCTCTGGGATGGCCCTGCTTGAACAGGGAGGTTGCACCCATTGTGGCCCCCTCCAACCTGACCTTTTCTGTGATTCTGTGATTGCTTAAAAATATACAGATTTTGAAGACATGCCTCCTGTAAAAATCTTCCATCTATGTTACACTGTTTTTGCCAGAGGTAGACAAAGTTTCTGAATCAAACAGCAGGCAATTTTACTTTAGCTCCAAGGCAGTAACTAGGAAGAAAGGCATCCTCTGAGAAAGTAATGAATGACAACACAGCTACATCTCTTCAGACTAGTTAAAAAAGTGAAATAAAATGAATAACAGCAGGTTCCCAAATTCTGGGTGTTCTTTTGTTATCCACATATCAACTAAAGTTATGTTCACCTTAACCACAGGGGTCCAAATATTTTCTCTTATACTTTTGCTGTACTGTCAACATGACCTCTGTGTCAAGAAAAGTCCAGAAATTAATCACACAAAGAAAGACTAAACCTTGGGTGACTGGTAAACTAATGTTATGGTGTATTCTTCTTCTAGCAGAGAAAACAAGAAAGAGGGATGACTGAAGAAACATCAGTGCCAAACTTCTTTAAGTGGTTTTGGTTCTTGATGGCCCAGTATAACTTAGAAAAGCTCATAACACACATGGAAACAGAAGTGAAATAAAATAAAATTCTCCAGATCTTTTGTCCTATTTAATAACATATGCATTTTATCCCACTGTGTAATAGCCAGCCTGTCAGATTCTTTAGGAAACATCTCTCTTTAAAATTCTTCTCTTAAACATCTCTCTTCCTCCGATATGAAAGTATTGCAGAAGTTACGGTATGGTATTTCCGTTTATGAAAACCTAATTGTTTTTTTTCAGTCAGGGCCCTGGAAAACCCTCTGTATCCATTTGATTCAGTCTCAAAGTATGTCTTTGTGGACAACATTTTTGATAAGGGATGTTCATAGGCAGGTAAGCCCCACATAACCACTCGTTCATCTCACAGTGAGAGATAGAAATGAATTGAAAGTGTAAAACTGACAAAACTAATGGGTTGAGATAAAGAAAGTTTAGTAATAAACAGCAACAACAACAACAACAAAAGAAAACAACAAAGGGAAAACCCCCATGCACAAACCAAACCAAAATAAAAAAAACAAAACAAAACAAGGGATGAAGAAGAATGGGATGAAGAAAAGAAAAACAGACCCAGCTTCTCACCACTAACAAATGCACAGCCAAACCTAGTACAACAGGACAGTGTAAATGCTACTTTCAGGTATTGAAGAAAATTTTAGAAGAATTTGAACTATACCACATTACAGGCTACCTTTGGGAACTGAAACGCTCAGATAAGCTCCATCTCAACACATTTAAAAAAAAAAAAAAAGCAATCTTTCTTCATCAGTTAAGCCATTGGCAACATCTCTTGAGAGGCAGCTGCTCTTAGGGTTTTTACTTTGTTGAACTCTTAAGTGCTGCTGCTAGACCTTTATCTCAGAGAAGCAAAGAATTTTTTTGCAGATACTGCACTCCCTCCTCTGCATTCCGCTCCTGGACTCTGTTGTCAGCAGCACAGACAGACAGTGGGACAGAAATCTCCTGTGATTTTAGTCACTTTTTATCTAGCTGAGGCAGAGAAGTTTCCCTGGATTGTTATTTTTCCCTTTTTCTTGGGACTGTTTAAACCTGCCCTGGACTGAAAACCCAGAGACACACATCTCATACCTGTGGCCCACTGAGGCCCAGGATGGCATATTCCAGGGCTGGAGCAACTGATGGGAGACTGGGAAAGGTGAGCTACACCCATGGCAAGGACCTTCTTAATTTTGTCATCTCTTCAGAATGGCGAGAGGTCTTATTGTTTCATATTATTCATTTTTTATGCTTGTGGGCACTTTACTTGTTGAATAAACAGTTTTTTCCACTTTTCTCTAAGGATAATTTTTTCCCAGACCGGCTGGGGGGAGGGGCCGTTTGGGTTTGCTTCCCAGAGGGACCCCATTTAGAGGTTTCCTCACAAATTTGCCCTAAACCAGGACAATACATTTATTGGTGCCCAATGTGGCAGACAAAAAACTCCTTGGCATACATAACTTCTTCCCATGCCTATTACTGCTTTTTCAACCTACAATGGGAAAAGTTCTTGTTTGTGAATCTTCTATTTTCTGGAATTTCAACTTCTTCACATCCAACCTGCTGCTTCAGAACTCGGCTTTAACTGCGGCCTCACATCACCTTATCCTCCTTCACAGTCCTGTTTAACTCTCCATGCTACTTTTTTAGATGCTCATTTTCCCATTGAAGCACCCTTTACAATACTGCAGCATCCTCTCAGCTGCAGTTCAGGTAGATCCAGTCCATCTTGGGTGGCTCCTGCTCTGTCTCTCTCCATTATTCCTGTCTAACACAGAGCAGCAGGGACTAACATGGGGCACAGGGGTACCTGCTGCTCATCACAGCAACTTTGGGATGTCAGATGCTTGGAGGGGTTGGTTGTATCTTGGCCAGACCCTTGTGAAGGACTTGGAACCCTTTTGGAGGAACAGATTTGGGCAAAGAGACAGTGTTTTCTGTAGAGGACAGGAGGGGTGCAGCAGTTCTGAGTGTGAAGGATCCCATGAGATATTTTAGCACCATTTCATATGTATGTAGAGAGTCATAACCCTGCAGTACTTAAACTCCCAATTTAAACCATGATGAAACCCTGATTGGTTAATTATTTTGATGGACACACACTGCACTATTTTGCTTCCAGCTCAGCCATTTAGGGTCAGAATCATTATATTTGCATGTCAAAACAGAGGCACATTTTTGACCTTGGCAACATTATTATTATTACTTGTCAGTAATAATTTATCACTCTCACATTTACACAAATGATCTCTACATTCCTCACACAAATTTGTAGGAAATACTTTAATAAATTATTCTATTGTGAGTGATAATTTCACCTAGTAAAAATAATTAAATAATTTAATAAAATGAACCCTGCTATTGTACTTCAAAAGTCTTAAAGGATCAGTCAAACATTGTTCTGTTTCCTGCATTGTTGCTTCTAGTAATTACTCTTTTAAATCTGCAGGCCAATATATTTCGGGCTTTTTAGGTGTTTTCAAAATGTGCTCAGAAGGTATTATGTTTAAATAATATGAGGAAGAGAACACTGTAATATTTTCATATAGGTGTATTGATTGTGAAATCAGCCTTTTTATTTACAGCATCTCCTATTGTTTTGAGAGCATGTGACTGAAAAAAAGCAAAATATAAGTTTTTACCTAACTTACAGAGTTAATCAAATATTTTATGAAGTTTTTTTTTTTTTTTTTTTTTTGTCCACTTCTCAAGTAGTTT
>VXBN01014816.1:31421-51440 GCA_013397395.1 Sinosuthora webbiana | reverse complement strand
GCGGCGGTGCGTGTCCTCCAACGCTCGGCCAGCCCCGACATGCCCCCAACAGGATCTATGGTGTGTGGGATCTTGGCCCACAGGAAAGACAGGACTCTCAAAGGCTTAACTAGAACTGAGGTTTATTGGGCAGGAAGGAGGGAGCCCTCACACTAAGATCACTGCCTCAGAGAGACCCTGAATCTCAAGGGAGAGAAGGTTTTATACAGTGGGTGGAACTCAGGGTGGGTGGACATACAAACAATGGGGTATGACTGGGGAGCGTCTGCGGACACAACAAGCATTGACATTAACCAGTGAACAGGAGGTAGGAGGGGAAAGCTTCCAATCCATCCAGTCACCAGACATCTCCCTTCCAAGCTTCTGGACCTGGGGGACAAGCCCTGGAGTGACTGACAGGGTAGGAGGGCTTCGTAACATGTGATGGACAGGTAACCAAGGCAAACCAATCAGGGGTTGTATCTGGGGGAGGTTGAGGGAGAAGCTTACAACTTGTAACAAAAGGGGAACTGAAAATAGAACTGCACTGAACCGGGGTACAAAGAACAACTGTCTTACAATAAAACTCATTATGAAAGTCACACCACCACACTGGCACACAAAAAAAATTTAAAAAACAAACCAAAACCAAACAACTCATATTGAAATTGAAACACTAGATCAGGGATCTGATATATTGCTATGGCAACAAATGCTGCCTTCATGCGGCCCATGAAGCACCAAGGCATAAGCTTTGACACCTAAAGTTTTACAAATCTGAGATTCTTGTTAAAGANATATTATTTATTATACAAATTATAAAATATGTGGTTGGTCATCAATTCCTGCTGATACCCGGACTCCCTCTCCAAGGATAACTATCTGAGATTAAAGTTTTGATTCATGGTGTTTCTGGGGTTAAAATGACTCTTCACAGAACAGGAAATTTTCCTAAATAAGAAAGAGCATCTTGCACAGATGTTTGGATGAAAGATCAATCACAAACAAATGAAGAGTGGTTTATGTTTTCCATGTATCTTCTAAATAACAGCAATGCTCCAAGCAAAAGAATAATGACAGAAATTAATTTAGTTACTTTTTTCCACTAAAGAGAGACATGAGGGCTGTGATAGGGTCAAGGATACCTATGGTATATTGCTTGACCACAGGAAAGACTGAAATATTGTAGATTTATTTTCAACCCCGAAGTTTTTCTTTCATCTCTGAATTACACATCATTACTTTCTCAATGTAATGCCCAGTTCTTACCCTGTCAACACCTTCCATTAGTGTCTAACAACCCATTTTCTCACCTGCTTCATATTAGAAGTGTCCACAAGACAGCTGCAGTCCTACATAACACACTGAGGTCAAGAGAAGACAAACACCCTAGATCAGGAATGTGCTTTGTCTAAATTTTACTCTCTTAATTTTGATTCTGCACTCTGTGAGCACAGAAAGTTTTTTAATTAGCTAAAGGAAGAGATTAAACTGTGAAGACAAGAGAAGAGTAAAAGGAGGCACATATATTTTGCTTTAGCCTCTTTACCTGCTCATTGGAAAGATGTGAGCTGAGCTGGGATTGTTTTAGTGAAAGTGGGACCAACACTCATGTCTGTCTGTCATAATTTCCTTCCCACTCTATTTTGGGCCTGCAATATCAATAGTATGTTGCTAATGTCTCTGGTCTGAATTGTCTCTCTAGAAAGAACCTTTCCCAGAAAGCAGTTTGGAGCAGGAGCTTAAACAATCTGAATTTGTTCACCTGAGAAGACTATTTCCCCATTGTTGCAAAGAGACCTAGTGAGACTAGCTGGGAAATTTGGGAAGTTCTGCTAGTACTGAAGTTGTGTTGTCTCAAGTGCCTACCACTACTTCACCCAGATCCAACAGTTAGAGAAAATACCTTACTTGCCCATACTAGCAAGACCAGGTATTTTTTCTGGTACTGTTTTGAGACTCCAGAAAATACCAGCCTTGCCTCCATTCAGACATCTGCATCCTGATGGATTGCCTGAGGGAAACAATGATAAAGAAATAAACCAGATTAAAGTAAATTCAGTGGAAATCTAGGTTTAGTCCACTGCAGAAGCAATAAATTTGTAACAGTATATTTGGGGTGGTCCCGACTCATGAGACTTGGCTCTGTGATGGATAGATAATGGAAAACAGCAGGAAGGATGCTCTCCAAGAATCACAAAGATTTCTGATCATGTAGGGCCACAGTTATCACCATATTATTTTTTTTCCTGGATAAAAATTTGAAATGTATATTAAGCACGTGGTACCAGAATGTGAAGCACAAAATTCTGTCCACAGGTGGGTGTGTGGGCTCAGACACTAAATTTTTCCTCTGTGCAATAATAATGCAATTTCTTATCATCAAAAGACTTTTGCATCTGCATCAATTTAATTGTCAGAAAACAATGGTCAGAAAACAAGAGCTGGTTTAGAGTCTTCTTAGGTCAGTGAGTTTAATTTCAGTAAACTGTCTGATGAAGAACCTTTGGGCTATTTAACTATATTTAAGTACTGCATACTGCAGCAAACACAAAATACTGAATATACGGCAAACGCAGTCTGTCTTTATAGAACAAATGACAGATCTAATACTGCAAAAGCAATACCTTGTACAGTACCTGTTACACTGTCTAGCATCTGAAATATGATTTTATTGCTTGAAGCTTTACAGGATAAAAAGCTTTCTGATCTCTAGTTGAAATGGTAAATCAGCTTGAGACTGGAAAGGGAAGGAGATTTCTTGAGTATATTAATGATCAGTGGGAACTAGAATGGCGAAAGATGCTTTAGCTGCAGAAACTTTCAACCTGGAATTCTTCTGATGACCTTCTCAGAACTACTGTAACTTTTTAAAGGAAAGAGAATTTGCTGATAATGGGAAAATCAGATTTAAAACCTTATGTGCTGCGGGTTTCCTTTACAAAAAAGAATTCCATTAAATTGAAACAACTTGTGTTTGAGAAATTCCATAAATATAATTTACTGACTATAACTGGAGAAGAAACCACTTAAAGAAGAATTAAATTTTGTAAACCTTCCTCTGTAATTATTCAACAAAGTCTTTAATTCTAGCAGATTAATGCACTGCACTATAGTATGGCATATATTTCAGCATTTCGGAAGACAGGGATGTTAAAAATAAATTTCAGGACTATGTACATGGAGTGTTGTAGTTAGTGCAAATGTTGGATGGGGTGGCTGGGCCAAGAATAGCTTGTTGTGCATCTTTGCCTAGGTGTAAATAGAAAATTACTGCTGTAATTAAAATTGAAATTCATTTTATTACCATAACAGTTTTTATTGCTGACAGTAAAATTTACACATTCTTATGTGTAATTACAGTTCCAAATAGTAATTTACTTCAAGGTGACTTTTTTTGCAGCTCAGTAAATCATTCAAATCAATATTTCTCTGAGATACCTTCATTAGTTTTTAGTTTTGTCGCTTTTATATTTCCACAGCTAGCAATTCATTAAATATCTTGCTGTGAACAGAAATGAATGGTTTTTGTTTCCTCTTCAATGGAATGTTTTAATAAAAATGACATTTGGTTCCTTCCCAGTGAACTAGTTTTGGGGCATTTCATCCAGTTATTTCAAAAAGTGTCAGTGAGACAGATTTTGTAGGTGGAGTAGATATTGGTAAATTTCAAAACAACCCCACTTGAATCAGGTCACCCTTGCACTTGTTGACTTATTGTAAATATATTTAAAATGTATTGCATCATATTTCCACAAAAGAACTTATCTTCCCATTTGTGCTACCCCCTGAACCACATTTTCAAAATTCTGTTTTTCCCCATTTGCTGCCTATAAGTATTAAAAAGAGGTTGTGTACCTTCCCTTTTAACCCAGTATTTCAGGAAAACAACAACAAATAGCAGGCAAGTCAAAGAGATACTTCTGCTTTGCTTTAATTTACTGATTTTTGTGAAGTGTGAATTTCCAAGTCCAGTTAAACCATTCTTTAGGAAACTGCTATCCTTGCTTCACTTTGCCTCAAACCCAAAAATGCTAAAGCAATCAAAAAGCAACTTATCAGCAAGATACATAGAGAAAAGATTTCATGAGTAGTGAAGAATGGAATTAATGTGTCGGTGTTGGCTCCTGGAGGGCTATCTAGAGTCTCTTATTTCTAACAAAGAGGCACTTTCACAATGAGGGCTTTTCTACAGAGGGGCACAAATAGGAGCTCCCTCTTCTATCTTGCTGTAGGTAATGTCTGATACCCCTTTAGCCTTTATCTCTTTCAGGTCTGCCTGACCTGCCTGAGACTGCCCTGGGTGTTGAAACAGTATAAGGTAAGAAAGAATATACACATCCACATGCATGCACAGAGTGCAATCTCATAACCTCCTTTTCCCAGACCTAAATTGGCAACAGCATTTCTTTCATTTTGTTATTTACTTTGTATTTATGGTGCTTTAACAAAATATCTTAACAAAAAGCAATAAAGAGAGTGCTCAGAGGCAGGATGGTCAAATGTCCATTTCTACAGGAGTTTCATGTATAGTTTACTCTATGCTTTCAAGAATCTGGACCAGTCTTGAGCAATATGTGGCCTCCACACCACATGTTCTGTCATTTATGGACTACATCCTTCAGTAAAAAACTTGTGTAGATCTGATCTTATCTGTCAGTTGCTTTCTCAAGCCACTCTGCAGATCCATTCCACAATGCCAGCCACCAAAGTGGCACGTGCAGGAAAACGGAATAATTTTTTGCAACAGTCAGTAGAGAAAGGTGGAAGAGAGAGCTCTGCTACGGTAGGTGGAGATAGAGGGTGTAAATTACATTTATTTGAAACTCACTCTGATTAACTAAAGTGACTGACAGTCTATTCAGAAATTTGATTGGGCATCTGTGATTTAGAGAATTTCCATAAACTCTGTAAGTACATGCAGGAGCACAAAGATATTCCCATATTCTCTCACGCACACACTTGAGTACTATGCAGTAAATGTTAGAACTTTAGGATTTCATTTTCTCATTTCCACCTATAGAGCTACTGCTGGCATAGTTTTTCTCTGCTTTTAATATCCCATGTGGATACCAAGACCAGACTAAACCATGTTTAAGTTCTATTGAAGTCAGTGAAGTTAAAGCAGATAGCAATTTTATTTATTGTTTTCAGTAGCTCAATCCAACTCCCATGCGTGAAATAATTAATAGTGTGCAGTTAAAATCATTATATATATATGGTTAAATGATACTTTTTTTTCTCTTGCTTATGATGTAATATAAGAAAATAAATAATACACTAACTTATTCCTACTTATTTTTATATAGCAAACACAGAAGATGACGAGAAAATGCCCACTAAATGCTCTGAAGAGAAAATGCATTCAGAGTAAGTTATGTTAGCAGTATTTGTCCTGATCAGACCAGTGTAAATCCACCTTTTTTAAAAAATATACTTATCCCATGTCTCCTCTTCCTACTGAAACTGTGAAGGAATTGTGCCAAAAATAAAGGTAGCAGTTAGTACAAATAAAAACTTCTATAAGAAATGAAGAACTTTACAGTGACCATATAATATTCTGAAGGTAAATCATGTATAGAGATACATTAATTTACTAGAGTGTGTAACGGCACCAGATAAAAACTGAAAATGAATACATCTGAACCTGGGCTCTGTGACTGATTTGCATAGAAGTTGATTGTATCATCTGCTTAGTATGTCTAATAATAGAGCAGAAGTTTATAGTGTCTTAACTGGTTTAGGTTATTGGTTCTTAAGTATACACTATGTAATTTTTCCTTGATATCAAAACCCACGGTTGACTGGAATATAATTTGCACTTCATCTTCCATTTCAGTGACTCTGTTAATTCCATTCTATCATTCCTATCAATGACTAAATTACACTAAATGAGCATTCAAAGTAATTTGCCTTGAATTCTTTGCTTTGAGACTAACATCCTATTTTTGTGTTGATTGGCAGCATGGGAGAAACAACTGTTGTTGGAAACTGTTCTCTTTACTTCTGAATTGCTTCACTGAAGAACTGATATGTTAATTAATTTTCTTGTTTCTTTCTCTCCTGTCCTGTTTTTAGCCCATTCTTGTTTTACTTAGAAATTCTGACTTCCTCAGCTTTCCAGAAAAACTGCAGTTTTGCAGGATGGAAAGATACAAAATTCATTAGTGTCATATCAGACAATGGACCACCACAGACAAAATACCATGCAGCTTCCCTTGGTGGTTTGAACTAAGTTTTTTCCTCAAATTGTGTGTTTGGTCTCTAATAGAAGTTTTATATCAGGAAATCCAGCAAATGGGTGCATGAAAATACAGGAGACTGATAGGGTTTCTTATGTATGGACATTCAGCCCACAAACAGCTCTCTGAATGATCAGGTTAACATATTAATAGAGAAGAGTGAAATTAAAAGAAAAGTTATTGGATATGTTTGTTGCAGGACTTTAATAACTGGGAATTCATATTTCATGGGATCAGATACTGGAATCAATATGGAAACTCTCTGTTTTCTCTATTAAAAATTCAGAGGAGGAAAAAAAAAGAATTGAAGGCAGAATCAATTTGAAAATATGAAGGAAATTTAAATGTGAAAACCTAGTAATACACTGTGAGGTACACCCATTGTTTGTGTTTAACCTGTTCCATATTTGGAGATTTCCCTAGTTTGTTTGAAGTCAATGTAAATTTTTCCATCTAATGGCAATCAGCACTTGAAATTCCAACTGATAGCTCTGTTTCAGTGTATCATTAATACTGTGAACATACAGTGGAACTTTAAAATATACATGAGAAAAAGAAATATCAGAATTATTGTGTGCTAAAGGGTGTTCAGTTACAGGAGATGCAAATTTGAATACATGGAATATATGGAAAGGAAATATATGGATATTTGAATATATGGAATATATGGAAAATGAATCCCTTTAGTGCTTAATTACACTGTGCAGTGATAAATCTTGAAGGCTTGAACAATGGTGGTTTGGTCTTAAAAGTCACAAAATGGGGGTGATCTCATATGATTTTATTAAAATAATCTCAGATAATTTTGGAATTAATAGGTTGATCTAAAAGCTGCAGAATTATGAGTAAATGCCTGATATTTTAAGGATCTCATTAAAATAATCTAAATTCATGCCTGGCTATGCTAATAAGGCAATGGAAATGTGACAGTGGGGATATTTATTCTGGTCTCAGCTGATTGGGGCAGAATTCACATGTTCTCACCAATTAGGCCTCTAGTGGGAGAATAGATGAAAGGCTACACTTCTAGCACATTACAGTCCTGCAATACAATCAAATAGCACTGAAATGTTATAACACTCTCCTAACAACGGGCAGAAGTCCCTGAAATTGCTCCAGTGTAATAACATGCTATGAGATGTACAGCTAATGAGAGCTGGATAAGGAGAATAATTTAGGATGAAAGTTCTGCCCCTGTAACCCAGGCATGTCAGATTTTTTTTTTCTGATCACTGATTGTGTATTTGTAATGTGCTGCCTTGGTTAATGTTGGTTTGGATGCTTCTGTGTCTATGGAAAACTCGTGGGTGGGCTTCTGTGCAAGCCAGATACAGCTTTAACAAACACATCTGTGCTAGCAGATGTTAAAGGGAGAGTAAGACAAACCCAGTCCTGAGGCATTTTAATAAACTGAATTTAATGGGAATTGAAAGTTGTTAGTATCACTTTACGACTTTAAATAAATGTTTTGCACCAAACTGATTGTTGGATTAAAAGAATTCTTCTACTTTGAACTCAGTGGTATTCCACAGCATACTGAAAACCTTCACCCATTTTGCTCAAGAACAAGGAAGAAAAATACAGCACCTGATTAAAATTTTTACTGTTTGATCTAAGTAGATGAGTTCTGATAGAGTGTCTTTTTACTTGAGCATCTGTGAGTTTTAACTGGTGAGCAGATGAAAGAGATATCTGTTAAATAGGAACCTGTAAAGGAGATACATAGTGACTATTTTGTGTATTTGGTGCTGCAAATGCAAATGAGTGATTTTGCAGTAAGGGAGAATTAGATACCTGAATTTATTAATTGACCAGTTTTTAGAAAATGCTTGGAAATGAAAAAAAAAAAAAGGTAAGGTAGAAATAGTACTTCAAAGGCTGTTTCCTTGGAACCCTAGTTGCTGCTTTTCACAATTTTTAGTCTGTTATGCTGTACAAATATATGTATGAGTTAAACTTTTTTCATTTATTTTTATATATTGATGGGACTCTAATTTCAATGTTAAACACTAACATTTGTTTTATATTTTGGCTTGTGAGTGTCTGATTTTTAATATTCCAGTGTGACTGGATATTGATGCTGCAAACAGTTGCCGCTGGAGTAATAAAAGATTAATTAGACCATGTAGTCTGATAATCATCAAGAATAAAAGTTTGATTTACAAAATTGGATTGCAGAACACAGAAATCTTGTTCCAGATAGGATCAGTCCTAAATATCCTCTCTTATCATCTTATAAATCACATGCAGTTTTCAATAATTGATGTGCTCTGTGTTAACTAGAACTTGTGTTAAAAACAAAGCAATCTTTAATTAAGTACCATGTCTTTAAGTGTTGTGAGACAGAGTTTAACTATTGCTTGATTTACTTGATACAGTGGTGAGTGGAAACTGTATTTGCATTTCCAGATATAAAATTTACAAGTACATTACATGTTAGGACAGTAGATGCTATTGTACTAATATTTTCTCTTTCAAGGGTGGAAAGCAAGCCACAATCCACTCATGAATATCTATAAGTCCTTCCCTATTTTCTGGATGACAGAATTATTTTTCAGTGCAGAAATAGATCAATATAGACTATGCTACCTAAGACTGAGCTTCCTTCAATTTTCACTGAAGGATAAGTAGCGGCATATTATTACATACTAAATGCTTTGATGAAGGAGAAAAAAAAATGAAATTTTATTTTTTGAAAAGTAATGACAGTTTCATAGAGAGTATACAAAAATTAAATCTGACAGATATTAATAAATGCTAGCTTGCATGCTTTCCATTTAGGAGCTTAGTGGAGAGCTGTTATCCACCTACATTTAGGGCCCTGATAGTGTGTCAGAGAGAGAGAGGCACAGAAATAAGCAGCATCATCTGTCCAATTGCAGAACCCAGGCAGCTGGGAGAACTCAGATACAGCCCTCCAGGGTGTGCAGTCACTCCCAATATAAATTCACTGAACTTCATCCGTGGATGGAACAGAAGATTAAAAGCACAGTGCTAATAACTATATGAGATGATATACACTGGCTGAGGTTGAAGTTTGCTTTTTGCTATATGGCTAAGTAGTTCTTCTCAGAGGCTTTTAGAAAACATGACATCTGGTGCAAACTGAAAGACACTAACAGTTTGTCACCACAGCTACAGATAGTTCTCCCATATCTCTCAAATTCTTTCCTCTGTGGCTCACTAGTTTATGTCTGGTTACATTATTCAAGGCTAGGTTGTATGGGGTTCTGGGTGACCTCATCTAGTGAGAGGTGCTCTGCCAAAGGCAGGGGGACTGGATGACCTTTGATGTCCCTTCCATCCCAAACCATTCTATGATTCTATGAATCTAATGAAGATGAATGCTAGCCCCTGACTTGAACTTCTGATTAGCTATACCTTGACTAAAAAATACACTGCAGACAAAACTCTGACATGGAAGTCATCTTCTATGAAAGTGCATATATCCATAAGCTGTTAACTTCCAAAATATGACAGTCATTTCCATTCTATGTGCTGGAAATACTCCCTGACACAATTCCCCTGGGTAGGAGTTTATGGGAGAGATAAGACAATGGCAAGGGAACATTTTCTCAAGTTAACAGCAGAGATAATTGAAGTTCCAGTGCCTAGGAACATTTGGACCCTAGAGGGAAGAGGGATCCAAGAAAACCAGTTGTTGTTCAAGGACAGCTAACTACGGCCTTAGGGACAGTTCATCCTGACAAGCAGGAAGTCAGGTAAAATTGGACAAACCAGAAGATCCTAGCAAATCTGAAGCAACCAAAAAAAGAAGTATGCAAAAGATGGAAGCAGGGATAGATATCTCAGGAAGGATGTAGAGACACTGCCTGAGTATGCAAAGATGTGGTTAGGAAAGTCAAAGCCCACCTGGAATGGAACCTGGAGGGGCATGTCTAAACATCTGGAAGAGCTTCCTCAAGTCCATAATCAGAAAAAGGAAGACTGAGGAAATGTGTCCCCAGTGTTTACTTAGGAAGAGGCCCCAGTGGGACAGGACACACAAAAGAAGTGCTGAGTGCCTTCTTCACTTTAGTCTTTACCAGTAAGACCAACCTTCAGGCCATGGAGACCAGGGTGGAATGTCTGGAGCAAGTTAAAACTACCATTGATGGAAGATAATCAGATAACATAGTATTTAAGCAAGGTCATACAGAAGTCCATGAGTCACGAGAGCTGGGGGAGCTGGCAGATGTCACAGTGAAGCTAATTCTTAATTATCTTCAAATGATCTGATGGCTGGGAGATTCTAAGGGCCAGAGGGGAAAAAAAAAGTCACTTTTGTCTTCAAGAGAGGGAACAAAAAGAACACAGGCTGGTCAGCTAATCCTGCAGACCATTTTCAGAGACATGAAGGACAAGAAGGTGTTTTGGAGTAGTCAGCATGGATTCAAAAGGGGAAAGTCATGCTTAATGAACACAGTCACTCTCTAAAGTAAAGTGACTAGCTGGGTGGATGAGGAAAGAGCAGTGGATATTGCCTCCTTTTTATGTCAGAGGGTCATGCTGCCATCCAGAGGGATCTTGGCAGGCTGGAAAAATCAGGTGGCAGGAATCTCTTACAGTTCAACTGAGGGAAGTACAAAGTTCTGCTGGAGAGGAACAACCCAATGCACCAGTGAGTGCTGGAGACCCCCCAGTGATGCTCTGCAGAAAAGGAGCCATGGGGGTCCTGGTGGACACTGAGATGAACATGAGCCAGCAAAGTATTCTCATTTGATATGAGA
This sequence comes from Sinosuthora webbiana, assembly GCA_013397395.1. Taxonomy (NCBI): domain Eukaryota; kingdom Metazoa; phylum Chordata; class Aves; order Passeriformes; family Sylviidae; genus Sinosuthora; species Sinosuthora webbiana. Next base: position 40,489 of record VXBN01014816.1, on the reverse strand, counting down.
AATAAAAACTGTTGACAAGTCTTGTTATTTACAAACTCTTACTCTGAAATATGAAAAGGTGTTTTCCAAAATCATGAACTTAAAAGAAAATTCAAGAGGTTTGTTTCCTCTTTCAAGACCATGTATTTTCTCTTTATTTCACTTAGTTTCCAAGCTGTTTCTATTTTTGTCTCTTTAGTGTTGCTATAAATGAGGTATTTCAGCTACTTTATTTTCTCAATACAGTATTCATCAGTCTAAATATTACTAATATGCACAAAACCTGTTAGTCTTACAACCAGTTAATAAAAATCATTACAGACCTTGATTTTTATGGCACTTTTATTTTTTATTTTTATAAAGAAAAACCATCTACAATACTCCTCATGACTCTCAATGATTTTTCAGTCATATAACTAAAGCTCCAAGGTCTACCAAGATAAATTAGTGAGCTATGGGTCATTAGCAAAATGTGAATTAATGCAAAATGCACAATAGGCTGCACATTTTATCCTTTCTCCAGATGGTTAATTAAATATTTGAAGGCACAGTATGACAAAAGTATGACAATATTATTACTTAATGGTGCTGAATATGAAAGGGGTTTAATTGTTCTATTTCTCTCTTTCATCATTGATTAAAATAATGTATTTCAATGAAATTTGGCACTGGTCAGCATCTCAGTATTTCCTTCTAGTTGAAAATTAGATCATCTTTCCTTAAAAGGAGTGAAAATTATAATTTGCTGAACAAATTGGAATGTCACCTTAAAAATACAGTCTTAAAATATGTAACTTTTTAAAGGTTGAAATTACACATCCCATTTATATACAGCACTTTTAATTCCTAGGTATGCTGTTCTAAAAATCCACATTAGAACTCCTTCACTATTTATTAATAAAAAACCGTATCATTGAACATTATTATCTTGCAGTCTTTTCCACAACATTTCAAAAAATTTGAGGTTATAGCTGTTTATTTGATGTGATGGATAAAGAAATGCTATTTTAAGAATTCATTAAAACATTACAATTGTGGATTATTTATTTATATTTCATGTATAATTGTTTTAAAATTAAGAGGTATTATTAAAATTTTTTGAGTATAAATTTATTAAAGTATTAAAATCTGGTCGTTTGATTAGAGTAAGAACCAGCAGACCCTGGTGACTTGGTTTTCCAAAATCCTCAGTCTGAGATGCAGACCCTGTGACTTCACAGCAAGGCTTATTGCAGGCTCTTCCTGTATCTGATAGAATACGTTGTAGACCTATATTTTTTAGACTGTAACATTAAAAATTACTGTAGCATAAATGAGCAAAGTTTTGGGACTGCAGAATTACCTCAAATACAGGGAAAAAATCTCTTTTGAATTGTGGTGAATGACACCATTCATTGTTTATGCTCACTAAACTGACAGGACCAGGAAGACACAGGGATTGTTAAGTCTCTGTGAAGTCTGGATGAAAGTCCAGGAAAAAAGATAAAGTGATGGAGTCTGGGAAGGGAGATGAAATTAATAAATTCAGAACTTGCTAAAAGTATCAGTAATCTCCGTGTGTATCATCCTTTAGCAATATTTCATTCAGGAGCTCAGAAACTGTTTTAGTGATTAACACCCTGCATGTTTTTGCTGCAGAACCATGGCCATATTCTCAAGACTTGTTGTGTGGTTTACCAGCACTATAAATTCAGAAGCCATCTGAAGCTTGTAATGTTTTTTAAAATATTGGTTGAAAGAGCCATCCAGAACCAAATAACTCACTTACAACTTAATGTTCCTTAGAGAAAGCACGCTTTACTATTGAAATCCTTTGAGCGGCGTAACTGAAAATCCCCCACAGTGTCTTTTTGACATTCATTGTTTAAAGAGAGTATGAAAGTTTATAGAAATAAGAGATACTAGATATTAAAGCTGAAGGATATAAATGTTTTGAAAAAAGAAATAAACATAAACACTATCTAAAAGTGGTGTATTTCTATTAATTTGGTAAATCTATATTAATTGCACTCTATATTTCCCTCCATCAATATCTATAAATAAGGGAAAAACAGAAGGAAAATACCAGCAATCAGAACCTCTAAAATGTTAAGCACAGAAACCATAACCAGGGATTTAACTTGTAAGGAAATTTTCATAGCCTTAATGAGATACTACAGGTCTTAAGTTAGAGAAGTGACTTTGATGGTGACTACAATAACAGACCTTAGGAAACTGCTTTTAAGTATACACATTATTTAACTCTTATTGAAGATTTCACAGTAACCTAGCTCTGTTTACACAAAACCAACATAGACTGCTCTGGACAGGACAAACCTTTCCTTCTCTGTAGAATTTGTTTCTCTCTAGTTTCTCCCAGAGAGTGAGAACATCGTTCAACACTCATCCAGGTTTGGGACAGGTGCAGCTGAGATAGAAACCCTGGGACTGTTCATGCTTCTAAAACCTAGGACTCTAAACTGTACTGGAAAAAAATTATGCACCCTTCTGTCTTCTCAGCCCTATCCCATCATGGAAACAACTTCCCTGCCTTGCCAGTGGTTCTGGAAACACTTGCAGTGTGCAGTGTACAACCTCTACCAGTTGTCCTTAAAAATAGCCTGCCCACTTGTAATACTTGAGCAGCATTGAGGATTTATGATAAAATTCCAAGCACAAAAGTGCAGTATCAAAGTGTGCAGAGCAGGATCTGTTCCAAGAATCCAGGGAATGACCACGATCTACCTGTGGTCAGTTCTTGAAGAGCTCTGGCACTCTGCATCTCTATTCTGAAGTGTGCATAGTTGCTGGAAGGAACTGAAGTCGGAGAAGAAAAAATAATTCCAAGGTTGGTAACTTCGTAATTTAAAAAGATGTCTTTACTAAATTTTATTCTATTCTTTTATTCTCCTGTGTGGTAAGTGAGTCACTGGCATTCATGGCAGCTGAATTTGAAGATTTGTCTAAAAAGTCTATTGAAAAAAATTGTCTTATTTTCCTTTTCTAGTTTAGGGTTTTTTAACAGAATTAAATGTCAAGTACTGAAGTTTGTAATAATCTACCAAATAGGGTTCAGATTTACAGCTGAATCTTAGATATTCATAGAACACTTGCCTTTAGTAGTTGGAATTTAATTAATGTAAACGTACACAAACATGTATATATATAATATGCATATATATACACACACATACCCACATATTTTGTCTATGCAACTCCATCTTAGCAACACATTAGATTTTTTAGAATTTATCTATACCACAGGCCCACAGAGTGACTGTGGCACCCATGGTGATCACCCAGTTCAACCCCTTCCTCAGGGCAGCACCAGCTACAGCAGGTTGCTCATACGTGCAAAAATGGAGACTTAAAAGTTTTCCATTTTTTCATTTCTTTCAAATATTTTTGAGATTGAGAAGTACATGATTTCTGAAAATGGTGAGATCAAGTTTGCCTGCTCACTCAGATGTGAAAAAAGAACTGAAATAAAGAGTAAACTGAAATGAAGAGTACTGTAAAGACTCAATATTCTCTTTGGTTAAGATAACATGATAATGACTTGTTGGCATTAAAATTTAATTTGTGCTGATATAACTTGAATAATTAATGTTATTCTCATATTAAAATGCAGAAGGGGTATTCTTCCTATTTTCTAGCCTGAATATATTAGGAGATTAGCTTTCAAATGACTTGACAGAGAGCCAAAAATTTGCAGAGAAACTACTACCTGAGATCACATTTGAAAGGGGAAAATGCTGTTATTATAGCAAAGCTCCAAATAATTATAGCATATGAAACAAAAGGTCAAGCCAAGGTGTTCTCTTACCGAGGAAACTCTTGGTATTACAAGAAAGAAAATCACTTTTGCTGAACCCTTTTGACTACTGATTGTTTAATCTAAAGCTCATCAGAGACCAATTGGCCCATTTCAAGAGAAAATATATGGTGAGGTACATTAAGATGTTTAAAACTACTTTCTTCTCTCATTTGTCCTTTTGAACTTGCTCAGAACAGATGAAGTACATCCAGAAGTTGAAGAGAAGAAAATAACTAGTGATGGTCTAAAAAGGGATCAGTTCCTTAGGGGTCTCAAAGTCTATATGGAATCATTACTTTATGGGACAATTGGACTTAAAATAGACTACAGAAAAACCCACTATCTTAGTGTTGATCAGAGGAAAGAAACTGCTTCCAACATCCTAAGGTTATGTTTAAATGACTATGTTTTTTTTTGTATATCCTCTAAGTCTATGGCCAATATCAGCATTTTGGCAAGAACATACTTCCAGGAAGACCAAGAGTGAATAATTCCACTTACTAGATCCGAGTGACAGGCAGTCCTATAGCAAAGAGCTTTCATAGCCATAAAAATTTTTCTTCATACTTTGAAATATTTCTGACAATCGTTATGTCTATGTGATATTTTTGATTGACTAACATTTCTTTACACAAACAAGAAGAAATATATGAAGAAATCATGGTTAATGGCACAATTGTTGCATGTTAGTTACACATTAGAAATACTAAACCACCTTTTTTCTAGTCCATATTGGAAAATAGAATAGAAAAAGTAATATATAAGAAGACGCTGGTTGTGCTAAAGACAGAAGAAATTCTAATAAAATGCCAAAAAGGATGCACTTTCACATAGAATCTTTAAGACTGGAAAAGACCGCCAAGTTAATTAGGTCCAACCTTTGACCAAACACCACTATGTCGATGAAACCATTGCACATCCAGTTGTTTCTTGAACACTTCCAGGGATGATGACTCCCCCACCTCCCTGGACAGCCTGTTCCAATGTTCAACCATCCTTTCAGTGAAAAAATTCTTCCTGATGTCCAACCTGAATAACCCCTGGCACAGCTTGGGGCCATGTCCTCTTGTCCTGCCACTGATTGCTTGGGGGAGGAGACCAACCTCCCCCTGGCTACACCCTATATCCAGGGAGTTGTAGAGAGTGACAAGATCTCCTCTCAATCTCTTTTTCTCCAGGCTTTACATCCCCAGCTCCCTCAGCTGCTCCTCACAGGACTCTCCAGACCCTTTCCCAGCTCTGCTGCCCTTCTCTGGACTCACTCCAGCCCCTCAATGCCTTTCCTGTAGTGAGGGACCCAAAACTGGACACAGGATTTGAGGTGTGGCCTCACCAGTGCCCAGTACAGGGCACATGCACACACAGACTTCTATATACATCCACGCAAAAACAGATAAAATGGAAATCAGTGATCTATTATTTGTTCTTTTTGGAAAATAATTCAAACCTCAAGAGGAAATTCCTCACGGTAGTTTGTTGTGAATACATGAGTATATGCAAATTACTGCAGAAAGCAATCTTAAAAAACCAGATTTTCCAAAATAAACAGACAGAGGTATCACATCTACCATAGAACCTGACAGTTTGTCAGCTGAAATAAGAGACATTTGTGTGAACCTCCACAGAAAAAAAATGAACAAAAATGCCAAAAAAACAAGAAATGAAACAAGTAGTAATCAATATATATATTATATTGGCACTGCTTAAGTACTTTATTTCAAGTGGGATAAACCCCCATAATCCAACTTTTGAACAGGAAGTACCTAGGCTGCTTTCCAGAGTTGAATTTTACAGGTCAGGCAGACATTTTCCATTATTCAGAACTATGATAAACATCTTCTAAGAAACAAGGCATGTAAGCAGAGGCTTTGAACAGATAAGCTAGCATTATCAGAAATGTGGTTTGAGGATAATTAACCTGTGCAAACCAAGATGTTGAGAATATGCCTATAATCTAAGATGACTGTTTGTTGTTTTCTCAACAAATGATTATAAACCTATAATCATTTTCAGCCAATTACACATCTGTGCCTACACTGACTTAGCTGATTTAGGTTAATTGTAATCTGTACTGCTAAGCAGGACAAGAGAACTGTTTGAGTTCAAAAAGCCTCCAAAATTACAAAAACCAGCCCGGTTGTAAATTCAGAAGCATCAATAATGTTGAAAGACCGTATCACAGATCAGTTTTCAAAATCCGGGTTTTCTGTAGTCTGTAGTTTTTCAAAGTCTGTAGTTTTCAACCTACGAGATCTACCTGGGTTCTTTATGATGAACAAATTTTTCCTAAGTGCAGCTTCTTCTTTTTTTTTTCTTCTGAAGTTATTTTCTTACTTTTGTCTTGTATCCACATTTTCTATTAAATGAGCAATCTTATGAAGTTCAACTTCCTTTGCACTTTATATTGACAAAGATCCAATCTAATGAACATATATTTACTTATGGGCAAAAATGTCTAGAATAAACTTACAAACAACATGAGGAAGTTACAATAATGATATCTTTTTTACCATATTATTAAAAAACAAAAAAAATCCGATTGCTACTTCTTGTTAATGACTGTTTAAACAATCTTCATTCTCGCTACAGTTCAAAATACTGGTTAAACATGAACATAATGTGAACATAAGCAATTCTAAGGAAGTAAGTAAGGCCATTCTCACAATGTTCTACCTTGAGCATGACTTTTACTGAATTAGAGCCTAATAGAGTTTCTTGAGGAATATCAGGCTATAAATAATACTACTCCCTGGGCACACCACCTATTAAAAAGTCTAGAGAAGAGGTGAACTGAAGCCAGCATGAAAAAAAAAAAAAAAAAGAGCAAAGGTGTTCGAAGCTACAAGAGATTATCTAGAAAAAAAATAAATCCATCTAAATACAGGCAAGATAGACAATCATAAATTTCTGAATATGGACAGCAAAAGCATTGAGACTGTCTAAAAGAGAGACCGAGAATTAAATAGCAAAATGAGTTAAAATTAATAATAAATCTGTTTTCAAACACACCCAGAGCAGAAAACCTGCCAGAGATCTTTTTATCAGTGCGTAAGGGCAGTGTTAATCAATTCTTTTGAGCACTGTTCACTTCAGGAGACACCCACACCAGGAGAGGGTCTCTCTGAAGCTGAAACAGCTGTAGAAGATGTTAAACAAAGCTGACACTAAAAAACTGCTTAGGGCAGCTGTCATTAATCCAAGAGGTCTGCAGGACCTGAGAGGTGGATAGCTGAAGCAATAAAGCACACAACCTCTCTTTTAAGATGCCTTGATACTTCTGGCTAAATGTTGGAAATATGATTCACTTGTTTAAAGAATTTATGGATTTCTCGTGGAACTTCAGCCCTCTAATCCTGTTTTTCTAAGTGGAAATTAGAAACTCTAAGGGAAGAAAATAATTAGTAGATACTGGCTTAAAAATAATCAGTATGAAAGGTTCAAAAGGACTTTTACAAAAGTAAATCCTGTTTTATGAGAGTAGTGGTATTTATAGTTCTTGAACAGTTGAACAGGGGTGATTTGGTTTCTGCAGTCTTGAATTCCTGGAAGGCTTTTGACATTGCAAGACCAAAGGCTTTTAAGGAAATGAAATGATCATGGCTCAGGTAGTAAAGAAAGAGTTTTCACAATATTGGGAACGCTGGAATTCTACAGGCATCTTTGTTGGGGCTTATGCTGTATTTGTGAACTGCCTTAGACAAGAATACATAAGGGAGTAAAAACATTTTTCAGATGACATTAATTTCTTGTTCTAAGGACAAGGACAATTCTAGATAGCCGAAGAAGGATCTTATAGTACCCCCTGACTAATTGGAATGTCAAAAGGAACTCAGCATTGAGCAGTGCATTTGCCAATGACAAACAAAACTCCTTCTACAGATAAATAATGTACTCACAGAATACCTTTGAGCTGATATTATCACTCAGGTATGACTTGGGTTTTATGTTGGATGACTCCTATGATATGCTTTCTTTTATTTACTGCTGCTCAGAATTAGGTTGATGTCATGATAGGTAGGGAATACAAAACTAAATGGAAAACCCTATCATTATGTGTTTGAGACAGGCAACTGTGCTCTTGATGTCCCTACATCATGACACTGCACAATGCCATGACTAATTTGCATGTGAAGTGTGAAAGTGCTGTTCTGGTACATTCATCTCAAGAAATATGTTTGATCTTATTAAGCTTCAAAGAGAAAGTTGGTCAAATACATGGAAGAGCCTGTGTATGGGGAGTAAGCAGTTCAACTAGGAATTGTCATCATGGAAAAGATATGCTTTAAGTGGGGTCTACAAAAACATTAGCAGCATGGTGAACAAATTATTGTTCACATTCTCTTCCAGCACAAAAATTAATGATGAGCCTGAAAATGCCTCTAGTAGCCAGTTTTAAAGCCAAAGCATCTGATTTTGCTGATAGAAGAACTGTGGCACTTTTTCTGTCAGTGTTGTGGCTGCTAAATTGGGGGCTTGAAGGAAAACTGGGCAAATGCTTAGAAATGATTTAGTGATGATTACCTAATGTGTAATCTTGCACTCAGAATATTACTATAATAAGAGGCAATATGCTGTACATGTGAAGCCAAGAACTTAATGACAGCTTAATTAAAACTTAACAATATAATAAAAAATGCAACAAAAAGTTACTTGTTCAGTTAAAATAATTCTGAGACTGACAAAGGAAATTAATAGAGAATAGCTGCATTACCAATAATACATCTAAAACTATTATACAAGAAAACTTACTAAGTTTTTCATTTTGATCATTCTGCAAAAATCCCTGTGGATCTTTAGGCTGACAGCAACAGTTTTCCTGAGGCATAGCAGCAGGGAAAACGGTATCACTGACATTCCCAGTTCTTTGGTGCAAGGAATGATGTGCTGGTGGCAAGAGTATTTTCTCCTCACTCTTAGACCTGATTTTATGTTTAGCAAGGTCTGCTTCTATTTCCCTGGTTCCCAGGTAAGTTTGAAAATTGTGCAGTAGCATTTTACAATCATTACTTACAGAAAGTGCTCCTGTTTGTTATGCAGTGATAAGCCTGAGTTTTCAGACCTCATACAGATATGGTGTGTGTAGAGATTAGGGAAACACACTGTGGAAACAAATTAGAAATAGCTCACATGTAGGCAAGCTCAGAACAGAGCTGAGACCCTGCGTTATCAGGTCAATAAAAGACTTATGGCCTTCTTCTAGTAATAAAGGTTGTGTTCACTATGCTGCAAAAGAAAACATATCCATCTCAGTTCTTAGAATTAAAATAGCCCCCCATCCCCAAAAAAAAAAAAA
>VXBN01014816.1:0-31404 GCA_013397395.1 Sinosuthora webbiana | reverse complement strand
CCAAAAAAAAAAAAAAAAAAAGAAAAATACAGACAAAATTTGTACACTTGTGGTTTTCTTTTCCCTATGAGTTCTGTTAGAAATCAAATCCTCGTGCCTCGATCTCAGCAGCATGGTTGTTATTATTATTACTATCTCTAAATAGATTAATACGTTGCTTCTTGACTGCAGCAAACCCACACAGTTTTTCTTTGACTTAACCAAGAAGGTAAAATTGAGGGCTTCACTTCTAGCTGTAAATATGTGATATTTGCCTTTGGGTTTTCCCTCATTCTCCATCCTTCACTTTATTCTTAGGTTGAAAGCTATCAAGGGTCTCCTCTCAGGAAAGGCTTGACAGAGTTCTGAGGGTGTTTCTGCAGACTTAGGATTTGCCCCTCAGGCAAAATGGAAATACTTTATGATGAAAAGTTAATTTTTTTGATTACCTTGAAGAATCTTGTCTGATTTCCTTCCAGGCCAATGACCCTTCTGTCATGTGAGAAATGTTTTAGGTTTGCTTTTCTTATCTGCCCACAGAACAGGGCAAATAAAGAACAACGAGCCTGACTCTCTTTCTTTCTTGTCAGGTCCTTCCATATTATCCAGATTTTAGAAACAAGGGTGAGCACTGTTGATCAGTATATTTTTCATTTTCCATCATACCCTTCTGAAAAGTAACATCAAGGGCTTTGTCTTCTTAATGCGAAACCTTGAATATCGAAGAGTAGCATCCAACAAAGGACAACAGTGGACACCTGTAGGAGTTAATGTTGATCTTAGTCAGCAGTGGGGGGGGGGGGGGGGTATTTTTCACACTTCATAGCAGTCTGTGGCAGTGTAAAATGGAGTTCCTGGAAATAGACACTTAATTTTGGAATTAAATTGCTAAGTGATGTTTTTTTTCAAGAAGGGGTACAGAAGACTTTAAACTCAATAGAAAAAGAGAAAACAATCAACCCTCCCCAAACAAACAAACAAACACAAATCAGAAACTTAAACAAACAAACAAAACCCCACTCCCAAAAGATCCCTGGAAGATCTGGAAGACCTCTATGCTGAGTTTTGTTTCCTTCTGTAATAGAAAAAACCCCAAGCCGTCCACCCATCTACTCATCCATCCAACCAAATCGAATCAGAAACCATTCATAAAAATGAAATGTACTAAAATGTATTTTCTAGTAAGAAAGGAAACACATGGATCATTGCAGTAATTGCTGTGCTAGCTAAGATGTTCACCTTACTAGTAGGTACCATGAAAAAAAAAAAACAAATTCCTTAACCCTCCTTTCAGCCAGGAGGAGTTCTGGAACTTTTTATTACTGTCAAAACCATAAATAACAATTTATAGTGTCGATATTTGTAGCTCTCTATTCAGGTTCTTCTTGGTTAAAGTACATTTCATGCTGAATTATAAGAAGGTATTTTGAAGAACTAAGCCAACGTTGTTTGCTAGCTTCTTGAGAAAAGTAATGTTTCTGCTTTAAATAAGACTATCCACTTCAAAAACACCCACTATCAAATTTTTTTTTTCAATATGTGAAAAATTTATGTCACATATTACAAAATGCTATTAAAAGTATAATCTTAAAAAGATAGTATTGAAAGCAGTAGTATCTTTGTAAACAGAACAAAAACCACACTCAAAATTATAGAAGAATGAAAAAAAAAAAAACACCTGTTCAGCCACCTTATCCATTCCTTGCTAGTGAAAGGCTGTTCCCTAAGGCGCACACCTAGAGCTTATTAGCCCTTTTCAAAGCATCAAGCAGTGTAGCTGCATTCTGTTCCCATGGGAGATTATTCAGTGATTTCAGAGATCTTACTGTCAGGAAGATTATCAGTATGCTATTTAACCTCAATTTTCCTTATCCTAATTTAGTGTCATTACTCTCAGTTACCCCATCATAACATGTTTTGAGATGTAATATGAACAAATAGATACTTAACAACAAGATAAACATCCCATCAGCCTTGCATAGGGAGAATTATTTTTAGATTCTCTTTAAACTCAAAGGGTCTAGTCTGATGTCTCAGCTGAGGTAACAAAAATAGTACAAGGAAAAAAAAAGTTAATGCCAAACTATGCATTTTCATAGATAGCTACCTTATAACAATTACTGCAGGAGTCTTGTAACTCTTCCTTTTTTGTGATTGGTTATCCCTGGGTGACAGTGCTCGTAATCATTTTGCTAGCTCAGATTTTGCTAAAAGATAAACTCCATGCTGCAATAATAGATGTAAAAAAAACCCAAAACAAAACTAGCCTCAGGATGAACAAAATAATGTGCAGAAAAAAAAAAGTCAGAATACTCCCTTAGCAAAAACCCAGCAGATTCTTGTTTTCTTTATTGGTATTTTGTTTTAGACTCTTGAGTTTAGAATGCTGAAAAGCCAAATCTGATGGTTGTTATAGCTCATGGGTTTTTTTCCAACCAAAAAAAAGATTAAATCCACAGTATTGTAGTATCACAAGAAGGACTCAACTAATGCTGTTGATAAGTTTCCCTACTAAAAGAGCTCATACCTGTGTCATTTGGAGGGATACCAATTAATTCACAAAGCTGAGTGATGTATGCCACAAAGAAAGGGACATGAACTGAATGTGCTCTAGATGTCATCATTATGAATGCTAAACAAGCACTGCTTGTTTAGCTTTTTAATGACCTAAAAATATGGGTAAAATTCAAAAGTTTTCCAGGCAAACTCACACAATCAAGTTATTGCACGTCATTCTGCCCCAAACTTCTCCCAAAAATATGAATTGGAGTATATTTGTTTCACTACCAGTTACACCTATGAAACCTTTTAACACAGGGCTTCACACATTCTATTACAAATCAGGTGCTCAGCTACCTTTATATCTTGCCTTTCCCAAGGCATTTGTCTTCCATGCCCAAGGCACAAGTTTGTCCATCTGAAGGGCTGTGCTAAACGTGTGCTCATGTTCTAGTTTCCTAAATTCCAATTTTGTCAGTTTTTCTAACCACATCCCAGAAATCAGAGTCTGTATAAGAACCACAGGAGGAAAGAAACAATAGACATTCCAGACTTACAAGATTGGGCTTCTCTCCCATCACAAGAATCCCTCAATTATTCAGATGTAAGAGCTCAATGACATAAACTGAGTGAATCCAACCAGGCAGTTCAAGGGTAGCACTCCAGTACAGTCTTAACAGATTTCCCTATATATGTGTATGTATGTATGAAATTTTCATTTAGTGTTTATTTTGTTAACATAAAAACCATTCTTAGAAGAAATGTTTAAATTCTATGATGCCGGATTCCGTGTTGTCAGCTCTGCATTTGGGAGCCAATCTGATTTTATTGCTTACCTTATAACTTTTAAAAAATACATATACAGAGACATGCAATTTTCTTACAATAGGAAAACTCCACAATTACTGAAGGCAGTTAACTTCAGTTACTTTGAAGAAGTCATCTTTGGCCAGGAATCAATATGGAAATTTTCAGTCCAGAAGGAAAACTATCAAGAAGGTATCACTGTTGGAAAACTGTGTGTGATTGTAAAATATATTTCGCAAACCTAATGATAGCATTTCTTGTTTAGTGACAGCTATAGCTACGATTTGCTGCAAGATCACATCACAAGTTTCAATAACATCTCCATTCTCAGCATTTGGACGCTGGCAGGAAAGATAGTGTAATTAAGGGGAAGAGAAAGAGAGGGTGTCATCCATTTATGTCTTCACCTTTTACAATCCAATTTATCCAACAGATTTTAAAACCAATAGATGAAAAACCATTTACAATTCACAGAGTGAACAGATGGTGCAGCAGCATTGAAAATGACAGTGTACACACACCAAAGGAACTGGTGTTCTGCTCTAGTAAAGAAGCTGTCAACATTTGTATTACAAACTTTGGATTTCAAGGTTTGTAAATTGTCTCTTTTAGATAACATCTGGAAAGATTGGCTTACAAGCTAAATGCCTAGTTACCATGTAAAAAACCCCAAACCCAGTATGTTTATTACTTTCATATCCTTTACACTCATCCAATAATACTGTAAATGTTAGCAGTGACTTAATGTTTTGAGAGAGTGCCTTTATTTTCCAGAGAGATTTGAGTGGCTTTGCTGGCTGGGTACAGGAGGGTGTGGCTGTCCCAAATCTTCTCTTTCCAGAGAAGGCTTTAAGCATGACTTCTGAGAACTGCCCAAGCAACCGAACACTCCATACCTGGGATGTTACTCTCTTTTGAGGCATTTCCAGACCCTATGTGCAGCTATTCCCAGGAGCAAAAGTGATTAAGATGCCAAACACAAAAGATAAGCCATTATAAGTAGCACTACACCCAAAGCAGCATAATGTTTGGGTTAAACACCACTTTTGGGCTTAGAAAGATTGCAAGATGTGCTGAAACAATTAGGTTTTTTGTGCTAACAATTAGTTTTTTGAGTCTCCAACAGTGGTTTGCATAGGGACAAGGGCAGCTATGCAGTGCATGAAAATCCTGCTGATACAAGGTGTCAGTTTTAGCCACAATCTAAAATCAGAAGATTGTAACATTTTGCCTTGAGAAAATGTAATGTAGTAGCTCAGGAGGGATTTCAGAATTTGTCTCACCAACCAAACAATTTTAAATTATATGCTGCTAAGAACTAAACTGCTTACAGGATTAGTATCAAGATATTGTGCCCACTAGCTGTAGGTGTGAATCTGTACCACAATCTCTGTGGCTGGCAATAATCTTGCATTGAACATAAAGCCAAACTTTGGTCTTACTTGATAAATGGGTCTACAGTGTTTAGTTTTGAAGTAAAAGTGAGAAATCAGTAAATATTATAGTAATAAATTCAGCGAAGCTATTCTATGAAGGGCTGTTTTGGTCCGTGAAAGAATATATAGAAAAAAGCAAAGAGTTAAATATATGTACTAGAAGTAATAATATGATTTTCAACTTGGGTAACTGTGACCTTATTCTTTCAGGAAGAAAACATCAGGAAATGAACAAACTAACCAACCAGTCAAATTGGAAATTACATTTTTACTGCCATTTAGAGGAAAAGAAATACAGCACAATCAATCTGAGCTGCACCCACTGAGACATCCATATGTCAAAGAGATCCTTTCAATGGAATTACGAGTCATTCCCCTAAAGTCCTAAATTAGGATTTTCACAGGAGTTTGTTTCCAAAAGCTCCTAGAATTCCATGCCCCAGGCACATTTGAAATTCCGCTTTTGGATGGAAAATGTATTACAAAAGCTCTTCAGTTTCAGTACATTTTCAATAAAATCTTGAGGCATTTAAGAAAAACAAAATATAGATAAAAGACTAGAAAGGGGTGAGAGATTAATGTAAAAAGTTAATGAATATTAATAGTTTTGATTGACACTGAGAGAGTAAGTAGTGAGTGAATATATTTGAGTGAGTATATCCACTTATATTCCACTATGCAGCCAGAATCCAAGTAAAAATGGGATAAATAAAAAAATTCGGATATGTATGACGTGACTTTAAGCAAATAACTAGATTCTGAAAGAGGAAAGTTAAGAGTAACAACTTTAAATGTGGAAAAGTGGTGATAAATACCTAGGGAGGAGAGAATATGCCCACTTTAAATGAAGGTCTCATCATCTTTTAGCAGAACTTCAATTTCTGTTCCTCACAGAACTCATGGGAGCTGAAACTTGAAAGTTGTGTCTTTCAATGAATGCAACAGCAATGTCCTTGTTTTCATTTCCCTTTGATTTTCTGAAACAGCAACACTTGCTATTCTGTGTCTCAGAGAGCTGCATGTAGCTGTCTCCCTGTTCCCAGTAAGAATCCATTTCCTAAGGTCAGCTCTCACTCACCTTGGTCAGATATTACATCCTTAACACAAGATTTGATCTCTTTTACCACAGAGATCCTCTACTCACTGTGCCCCTCACCTGGCTCTGATCCACGACCTCATGTACACCTGGGGCTGTGTGTCCTCCAGCTGTGTCCTTTGCTCCATGAATTTGGGGTCCTTGATGTATTGGCTCCCATTCCCTGTTGGCTACTTGAGTAGTACCTTGAACTTGTATTTTGAAATTAATGCCTTTTTGTTTCCAAGGAAAAGCTAATTAAGTTATGTAGTGTTGATCCTTTTCATTATTTTTTAAGAACCCTGAGATTCAAATATCTCAATACAATGTAAAGATAAAACCCATGTTTCCCAAACTCTCTCTAGAGATTGTAGGGACTAAATTACACGATTTCCATGTATCAGAAAATAACTTTTGAAATATGCTTTGGAATTTGATGTCTTAATAATTGACATGTTTCGCTGGAATCATAAATTAAAGATGGATGTTTGATAAAGTAAGATATGATTAAGAAATTTATTTTGTCCAAGCAGAAAATAAGTTCTACAGTTTAGATTGAGCCTTCCATGTAATAAGATTTTCAGGAAAATCAAAACTGGAAATCTATGATTACTGACTGTGTCATAACCCAGGAATGTTCTCAAAGGCCAATGTTAAAATACTCTGGAAAATCTGGAATATGATGACCTTTATTGAAAAAATATTATAGAAAACATGAAATGCCATTTGTTTTCTAAAGTTTTTTTTTAAATTATAACCGTCTTCAAACATTGTGTCCAACAGACACAATCCAGAAAATTAGCTACTTTCTCTGTCCTTGCTTATAACGTGAAACAAACATACATGACAGGCTGGAAGGTTTAGATCCTGTACATTTGGCAATGTCTGAGAGAAAAAGAGATCTTATTTTGAGAGACTGCAAGGCAATCTGAGGTGTAAATATGTGCAAACATGACCTGAACTCTGCACTGAAATTCTCTGTGCCACCATCTTCCCAACTTTTCTGACGTATGACTGCAGAACAGATCAGTGTTTACTGCAGTTTTTCTCTGCTAATAATGTGGGTCAGGTTCAGCTGTTAATGTGTTTCTTTCCAGCTATCTGAAAGAGTGGGTATCTCTAAATGAGGCTAACAAATGCATGTCTGCACTGTGTCAAACAGTGCCACGCAGCTTCTCTAGGACTTTGCTGATTCCTGTGCCAAGATAATTAATAAAAAAATCAATAAATATTTGCTGAATTGGAGAGCAGTACCTGACAAACATTGTTAATAACTTCATTTAAACCTAATATTTTTTTTTTCTTCTGGGGCTCTTGAGTACTGACCTTTTATCAGGCCCTTTCCTGTGTCATAATATTTTTATTGATTCTCATCTTTTCCATCTTAGTTAACAAGTTTCCTAATCTGAGATTTTATAAAATTCTGCTGTTGCTTAAATAATGAGATTTACCACATACAAAAAACAGTTATAAAAAAATAAAGATATTAAATCTAGGTGCTAGCATCTCTTTCTATTTCCTTTCATTTCTTTCATTTCCTCACTCCATTAGCACTGGCTGGCATGGAAAATGCTCCTGGACATCACATGCCTTGTGGTTGCACAGATGCTCAGCCCTTCATTCAGGTCAGGACTGCATTCGCCCCTGCACAGAGCTGTATATTACAGATGTCAGAATAATGAGCCTGAAAGAACCAAGATCTCTTCACTGTCTTTTTAAAGCATAAGTGCTCCTGAGACTGCAATTTCATGCACCAATTGTTTCAGATTTCTGAAATGAAGATTACCTGGTCCCTTCCCTCACTCAAGAGGACTATAGTCTTTGAGTTTCCTACTATCTCTTTTGTGATAATTTCTGTTTCCATATTATTATTGCTTCTTTCTAATCCTAGATTCAACAATCATTTTTCTTTCCTGAGATTTTCTTCAATAACAATGGAGAGGATAGTGAATCTGAGCCACGCTCTCATTTTTTAGTGGTCTTCTAGCTCTACTTTAAGCCTTACGCTGTTGAGAGCATAGTTTTGCTGTTTTCTTAACTTTCTGTCCAGTGACATCTTTGACATTTTTTGTTTTACTGTTCTTCCTGGTTTCTAATTATTTTATGAACAATAAATATACTGCCTGTCCACGAGCTATGTGGTTAGACACAGTCCAGACACTCTTTGGACAGTTACACTGTTCACATATTCTTTCTCACCAACTCCTGTGTTGTTTAAACATTGCCTTTTAGACACTGAGTACATAAAATTAACTTTTTATTGTGTAATTCGATGAACTCCTACTAATGTGGGCTTACTCACTTTTTCCTCAATGTGACATCTAGGAAATGTTCCTATTTTTTTACTTCCCTGGCCATCATTGTCTTCTGCTGTCCAAATTCCTGAAGCAGTTTTCCACAGTTATGGCATCATGTCCATATATCATTCCCTAGCTGGAAGAAGTGGAGGTTTTCACTGTGTTTAAACATATAGCTATACTGTCTGCTAAATGATTGTCCCCACCATTTTACTTTCCAGACTCCTGGTGTCCATCCTTTTATTCATAGTTCCATCCACTCTCAAGTTTTAAGTTACCCAATTTCCCTCTTTTAAACCTAGAGAGTAGGTTGATTTTCTACTAATATTTTTGTTTATTTTTTAATTTTAATGGTAAAATCTTCATATTTTGGTTCAATTATAGGTCTGTCTTGGATTGTAGAGCAACATGAAAACCCTTTACCCATTAACCACTGGTAACTGACAGGGCATTTTTACCTCTAACCTAGGAAACTATGCCTGTTGCCAAGTGTGACAAGACTCTGGGGACTGGCTGTGATGAAAAATAAATAATACAGCTATCCCAGGCATTATCTGAAAGCTGCATTGAAATACACATGCTAAGTTTCACCATAATTATTTTTACCTGTCTGTCTCCAGCACTGACAGTAGCTATTGTGTGTTCTGAGTTTTTCCAAACGCCTCAGTGAGAAAGAAAAAAACCCTTTCCTTCCCATAAAATAGATAAATCTGTATTTAGGACTGCACAGAAGAGGTGAATACAGCATATCTCCCTTTCTCTGCCCCTTTTATTAGTTTGTAATCACCTGTTTCATGAAGCACGCATGAGTCTCATCTGGAATCTCACTGTGGTGAATGGTGTTTGGTATTTTGTGAACCATTTTGCCACCCAGCTGCCCATGGATTGTTACTGTAAACATACATTTCTTCAAACAAATGAGGGATTTTATGGGAACCCCATGTTGCATTAGCTATCAATTTTGTAGCTGCAGATATTTGAATGAAATTTTCAAAGAACTCAGTTCTGCTCATCCTAGAATGAACATCTTTCTCTCTAGTCACTGTTAGTTTGAGAATTGGAGGACATGGAAAGATGGAAGAAAATTGTGGTGTTGCTGTTGGTTGTCCAAGCCTACCAACTGCAGATCTTAACAATGGAGAATGGAAAATAATTACTTGCTGCTGCTCAGACATATTGCATAAGCCTCTTGAATGTTTACATCATTATCTATGCAGCATATTCATATACACCTTATCTGAAGAGCTGACAGGATAGGTAGATCCCAAAGGTGGCTTATGAGAAAGACAACTAATGTATTTTTATGTCCAATTTTATAAGCCAGTTGAACATGGAAATGGCATATACTTCCCATTTTAGTATATGGAAGCTTTAATTTATATAGTTATTAATGAAGAAATTACATGGCTTAAAATGCAGGATCTATTGTGCATATATTTGTCTTGTTTCAATGATAAATGAAGGACAACAAGAGTATCTATTTCATGTGTTAATTGTATTTTCATGCCTTTTAAAAAAAACGGTTGCTATAAACGTGTTTTGGAATGTAGCAGTATGAACAAAATGTGTAAGATTATGCTAGCAACACAATGCATTGATCAAGTTAAACTTCTGCACACATTTTAGAAATTATCATTCACACATGACAATATTCTTTAAAGCATCTTCTGTTGCTCAGATTAAGAAAATCAGAAAGTTATTGAATAATTCAGGTTAGGAAAGCCTAATTCAGGTTAGAAGGACATCTATAAAGCAAGATAAGTATACTTTTATTTTCAAAATTTAGATATAGATATTTGAGAATGAAAACTTGTTTATACACCCTGTTAGAATAGTGGAACGTTATTTTTCTTGGTTTATTCTTAATTTGCTCTGTTTATAATATTATTTTATCTCAAGTCCCAATTTTTCCTAAAACTATAATGAAACATCCTCTATCAGATTTTCTTACAGAATAAAAGCTCTGAATCTTCTCCCCTAGGTGAAATTGTTGCATCCAATAAATACATATTAATATATAGAGAAATACAGGAGTACTCTTGTGTGTTTTGCAGAATGCAGGAGACATGTTTCTGTTCAAAATGAGATAGCATGTCCCATTCAACCTCTCAGCTTGGTTTGTTTAGGATTGACTGGCATTTTCTACTTTCTTGGAAGTGGCCTCCTCTTTGTCTGTAGCTGGTCTCAGTGTAGCAAACTGAAGGACCACCCTGCAGCTATTTTTTCTGTGAATGCTTCTCTTCCTACAGGCATATCTTCTTGACGTAATGCTTCTACAACTCCAAAGGTCCATATTTCAGTCAAATCTGGTTGACAATCAGTTTCAGAAGTTAAAAGAGTGGTCATGTGTCAACAGAAATGGAACACATATGTTTCGATAATGCCAACTACTTAAGTTTGGCTGTCAGATTGGAGTGCACATATCTAAAGTCAAATTGAAGCTGCACCCTGAGGCTTTGCTCTTTCCCAGCAAAACACCTGAGGAAAGAAACTTGAAAGCTGGGTCAGAATGGAAGATCAACACTGTACTACATAGTGCTATCTCTGTTACACTATGAAAGCAAGGCTGTTATCTGACCTGACACTCAAGATAAAGAGCTTTGCTGATAATGGAAGATGCATTTATTTTGATTAATACAATAACTGTGCCCGAATCCAACTGCACCTCTCCTCTGTGTGTATGAGAATACCCACTTCAAGCAAACTGCTCCATACTCTGCATCATTCTCCACAGTGTTATGCAGAATAGTGAAAGATATTCTGCTGCTAATGAAGAGAGGTACTTAGGGGAGGATTCATGGTTATAGCCTGCAGGCAAGAAAACAACATTAAGAGTAAAGAGTGTCATTTAAACGCTAAGGGTTATTTAAGACTGCTGAAGTAAAATTACTTTAAAGGGCTGAGTTAACAGCTTTCGCTATAAAGATGCATCTTAGAGATATTTTTCTTGAAGTGATTTCATGCTTATTTCTGTCATCTTTCCCAGTCCATTTGTCTTTACTTCCTAAGACTTTATAAATGATTCTTACAACTCAGTAAGCTGAGGATAAGCACTATTCTATGTGAAGGAGGGGAAATGAGAGCCATTGTCTGTGGAGAATCGCCACACTGCTGCTCTTGTTATCTAGTTTATGTAGGTGCTGGTGGCCTGGTTACATTAATGCTCCATTGTTTTCTCACATGCACAAACTTCTCATCGTGATTGCTGCTACTACCAGTGCTACACAGCCGGTGCCTTTTCTGCTTCCTCACTGCAGAAATAGTCTCCAGATTTCCTCATTCCCAGAAGAAAGAATTTAGAAATTATGTTAAAAAAAAAAAAAAAAGAAAAAAAAAAAGAAAAAAAGATTCTGAATCTCTGAATCCCCCTGTTCTGCCAAAGCAGGAGTTTATTGTGAGTATCACTGTGGGTAGACAAGCACGAAGTCAGCAGAGGCAGAGAAGAAAGAAATGGCATAAACCAGAATTGGCACATGTGCCAGACAGTGAGGGCTGTGACCTCCTCCAGCAGAAGTGGGGAGAAACCAGCAGCAGCAGAGCCTAAAGAGGAAGGGAGGGAAACCAGGGGAGCCAGGGTTGGACAAGCACTGTGGAGCAGAGACCTGAGGTGCATCTGCTTTCCTACAGATGTGGTCAGGGAGTGGTTTAGGGCCTCCTGCAGAAGCTGAGCTGCTGTCTTGTCTCATGCCCTGAAGAAAGGAAAATAAAGTATTTTTTGTAAGTCAAATCAGTGGAAGTGATTCACAAGCTGAAATGTAGCATGCCTATAATAGGGAAGGATAAAGAAAACAAGGGGTTCCAGAGCACTGCCAGAGACCGAGCAGGCGGGATGGAGCCTGCTGGCACTTGGACTCCAAAAAAGGCATGCACTCATTTTTAGGCAGGCAGAAACAGAGCTGAGTAATACTCGAGAATAATCAGGCTCAGCTTTATAAATCAATGACTGGAAAGCAAGCATTTTGGTACTGCTGGTTGGGAAATTTCTCATTGAAAATAGCTATAGCATAAAGTATTTGTTCTTGTTTCTAAAATCTTATCTCCCTCTCAATATCTTTTTCCTTTAACCAGAAGTGCAGCAGAATTTCCACATAGACTGAAGACATTTCCAGAAATGTAACCTGAGTTAAAGATTAAAACATAATTATTATAAATACTGACATAGACATAGAACCAGAAGTTTGAGGACAAGGTGACTTTGTTACCCCTTGTTTCTGTGGAAATGACCAAAGAATTCACTTTATCAAAAATGCAGTCTGTTCCTTAGGGACAGGTATATCTACCTATGTAAATAAGAACTCCTTGAGTTAAAGCAAGTATTCCTCTGCACATTATCAGTGCAGAGGACTACAGTGTACCATAGTATGTACTGCAATTTTCTTACCATAAACACTTCATATAAAAATAGATGTATCAAAATGTGTGTCCCAAAATGCCCCCTCAGCTGTTAGGTAATGCATGTTTATCAACCAGTTATAAATCAAAACAAAGGGCAGTGACAAGCAATAACTTCTGCATGTATTTTCTCAGTCTTTCTTATGGATTATTTCGTTATTTATTATGAATTGGTCATCTGTATCCCTGTGAGGTAGGATTGTATCCTTCTCTCCTGTCATCTTTCTAAGCTGATATCAATTTTAAAGTGCAGAATCGAGAGATAAAGAGATCAGATAACTTCCCATGCCATTCCCTTAATATGAATGAAACACAATGTTATTTCAGCTAAGTATTCAAAACCCCAACAATATTTCATCTGCAGTAAGATTCTGAAAAATTATCATTGTCAGCAGATCCAGGATGATGCATTTCTACAAGTGAAAACTGCCAGGACATACTAGAGTTTGCTGAGATCTTGAAATGTCCTGCTTTATAACAGAAAATGGACAGTGCATTTGAGCTAACTATGGAGAACTGTTTTATAAACCACCTTATAAATAATTGTTGCTACATCTATATTACGGATTAGTAAGAGATGAGTTCCTAAACTGAGTATTAATTAGGTTATACACTGTGGTTTCTATTTTGTGGCTGTATTTGTCTCAATTGTCTTGGCTTATATCTGTCTTATTTTCTTTCAGCACCCCTTAAACCAAAGTAGTCTCAGTTGAACTCTGAGTCTGGTCTCAGAAACATGCTATGAGGTACAGAAGGGCTAACCTACACACAAACAGATGTTACAAGGCTGGGAATTTGCTATGGCATGACATACTGGGATGGAGTAATTGCATTCTGGCAGCAGGAGCTCTCCAGCAAAGCTGTGCCATAGTAATTCCAGTGGATTACAGTGATTACAATGTCAAAACACCTTCCTGTGGATTTGTGGATTTTTTCCAGAGAGACTAAATCACAGGAGTTCAGTTCTAGGGCAACAATATAGAAAAGCATAATAAGCTTTACTACCAGGTTTAAACAGGTAAAAAAAAAATACTAGTTTTATCTTCAAGCAACTGAAGCATTGGTAACACAGATGTTCAGATATATTCTTTATTTTATGTTTCATACATAGATTTTGCTTTGATTCAGCCTGCTAGCTCAGACTTCTATTACTCTTAGAATGGAGAAAAAAAAAAATCTGAAAGGAAAATAAGAGACATATTTGGTGAATTGCATGCACCACAGCAAGTTGAAATGCCCTATACTTTACAAAGCAATTTAGAAATTCCTTTATTCATTCCTTATAACTAATGTCTTTTAGTGATTAAATTTTCAAAGGTAAACAAAATATATATTCTGAATCTTGCTTGAACCTCCTCTTCAGTGTAAATATACGTGTTACACACATGTAACAATTGACCTGAAAAAAGTCTAAAGCATCTGGTAATACCTAATTTATTAATATAGTCTGGCCAATCACACTTATTCTGTCAATTCTCTCTATTTTTATTTTTTAAATTTTTATAATTTTTTTTGGGTCATCCTCATTTGCCCTTATATTTTTGACATTGAAGTAAGAGACCACCCAAGGTCTTATGCAGCTGTTGTGCCTTCCAAATTTCAGAAGCAGCATATTTTTTTTATGTTACTCTTAGTAGTCAAGTTTTTTTTGTTGTTGTTGTTGTTTTTTTTTTTTTTTTGTGTGTGTTTTTTTTTTTTTTTTTTTTTTNCAAACAAATCTAGGAAAAACTAAATATTAATATTTTTTGAGCTTGATAATAATTTGGACATGTTATAAAGACATTGTTAATTTAATAAATTAAGCCCTTTGCAATTTTATTATGCAGGAAAATTTGAGATAACAGAATTGCAGAAGTGACACTGATACAGAAAAGATCCGTTTGTTGATGACATCAGTATCATAGTTCATCTGCATTACAAAATGTATTGTCTCCAAAGAATTAAGATTGAGTTAGGCAATTGTTAGCCATTTGTTACTCTAATTATTTTTAATAGAGGCTGGACTATGTGCTACCAAAGGCATCTCATTCTTCGTACTTCTCTAAAATTCCTTTCCCTGTTCTGAAAAAATTCTCGAGTTATAGATACTCTTTTGATAATTTGTTTCTTCTTATAGTGTTTCCTTTTATTGTCTTGTCTTCCCAAGATGGATTTTTACTTTTTATTTTAACCATGAAGACTTAAAGAATGGACTATAATATAAAATAGACTTGTTTGCTGAAAATCTATAAACATCCCATGGCAACAAATCTATGAAACAATGCAGTGTGGGTTCACCATTTGAGTACATTGAAGCTACACAAAATAATTAATTTCCTCTAGTGTATTAGAGGAAAAAAATTACAAGATCCAGCACAGAATTACTGCTACAGTCTTAATCATCTCACCTCCACCATAAGGTAATCTTGTTCCAATTATAGATCCACCTGGAAATGGATTTAAAGCTAGATAGCTCTTCAGGTTTTTCTTGGCCAAGTGTAGGAATAGAAATGACTTGACAGCATAATTAATAGAAGCACCACTAACATTAAAATGCAGACTATGTAACACTCCATGTGCCAGGTGCAATGCTGTGTCTTTTTGACTTAATGATTAAATTTGAAGCAGCTATGAAATGCTTTTATGTTATTCTCAGACTGAGAATTAAATTTTTTATTTAAAACAGGAGTAGTTTAGTGTTTTAAGGTTAATCTAGTTAAAATGCAATGTTATACTGGAAATTCTGTGAAGATTTTTAAAAAGCAAAGCATTCTGAAACTTGAAGCATTTGAAGTTCTTAATATTGGAGTTTTCTAAGACATCTTTTGTGAAATATAAAATATTCCTGAACTACTTTTTCAGTAAATTGTCTGATTCCACATTTGAGCATTGTCAGGGAGTTCCCAGGATGTCTTGCAGCTTTTTTTGTAAATGAAAGAAGGGCATGTCATCTACCCATAATACTCCTTCCTGAAAAATTGTAATAGCAAGTTTCTAATATATTCATTATTGTAATTTTCTTCAGTCTCAAGCAGAAAAACAATTTCACCCTGGTAATTCAATCAAACTTCTGCTACTCAAAGCCAACCTGTGTCTTCCATTTTGTCTCATGCCTTTACTGTAACCGGCACAGGATTTATTTTATAACCTTTCTGAAGTTTGTTTCTAATCTTTGAGACCTTGTAGCACACCCTTGGTCATGGTGCCTTTCTGTTATTTTCTTTTTTCTTGCTTCTCTTCTGACTCTTAAGATCTCTTCTTTGTCTTCATTTCTCTTTCTCGTTTTTTAAAAAGGCAGAAAAGCCAGCTCAGCTAAACTCTCCAATTGTTTTAATATTTTAGATTGTCAATACTCAAAAGCCAAAGTCATTTCTAGGTCATGAAGCTTGACTATTCAATCTTCAGTTCCACAACCAGACGTCTACTACATTTTCTCTGAGGCACCTCTGTCATTCACTGGGCAGGCTGTGTGGAACTCACCTTTTGTAGCAATAATGGAACACCTTCATCCACTTTTTAATTTTTGGTTTGCATGCCTACATGTCAGTTATGTGTGAAATTCTTTCAACATCTGTTCTTTGTTCAGAATTGCACACAATGAAAAACTTAGGTCCCTTAGAAACAATTCCTTTATCTGTGCAGAATGTTTGTTAGGCTGGCAAAGCTCATTTTTGCTAATAGCATGTGCTGGGTGAAGTCAGCTCTGTGCTGTTATGGATGGCTACAATCTGGAGGCTTAGTTTAGGGTAGTTTCAAAGCATGAACAATAAACCTGTTCTGTGTGTTCAAGCTTGGCTGTATCATGAGTACCTGGTTTTTAGGAAGTAGATTTACAGGTTTCAAATTGGATCTTCAGACAAGAAAGGTGGTACAAAACTGACTACTTTGAGTGATGGATTTCTGATCTGGGGTGACTGCAACATAGTGTGAATGTACATGAGTTATTTTTCAGGGAGCCAGCTCACCTCTGGGTATCCATCTATTACAGCAGCAGGAAGTGCAGTTTGGCATCATCATGTTGTTAGGACTGATTTCAAATCTTTGACCTCTGAAAAGCTGACAAAATACTAACAGCCTGCATTGGAAAAGAGTGAGCCATATATTTAATAAGCCTCTTTTCAAAAAATTTACTAACTAAAAAAAAGCTCACAAATGTTTGGATCTGCAAAGCAGTGATTTATCAGGGATGACACTTGGAGTTGTTAAGATGGCCTGGGGCTAGGATTAGGATGGATAATCTTTTTGAACTATTTTTCCTGCTATTCCCACTCCTACTGGTCAATGGTAGGCTTTCCTTCCTCTTCACACAGCCTTGATTCGCACTAATTTACTTCTCTTACCTCAGCTCCCTTGGAAACAATGTTGATCTTTACCCTAGAGTAGGAATTGATGATTTCTGGGTAGTTTTACCCTTTTCCTCCTTATCCTGGTCTTCTTTTCTGAAAGCGGAACTCTGTGAAGGAGGTTTATTTTGTTTTAAGAAGAATTGAAACCATGTCTTTTAACAAATTTTGAAGCTTTTCAGCCAGTTCAAAAACTAATCCTTTTTCATAAAAGTGTTTGCACCTTTTCAATAAACTATAATTTATCTTTTCTTTAGGAGATTGCTGTGAAAATGCTAGCAAAATTAAACTGACTGAACTCAGAACCTTATAACATCAAGCATGATGCATTCTGAAAGGGTGACAGAGTGATCAGCCATACTTGGAACTGCAGGATAAGCAGCGTTATTGATTGGGAGGTTCTGAATGCAGCTTAGCTGTCAGCCAGCTATCTCACATACAGGCAAAGTCCTAAATATAGGATCAGAGAGCTCAAATCAGGGTCATCAGGCTATAAATGACATCCTTAGCTGACTGACTGCTGGTGAGCAGAAAAAAGTCTGAGGAGGCTTCCAGGCTAACCACAGCCTCTTTCAGAGACATGTCACACAGAATGATTGGCAGTTCTGCATGCACATCTGGGCAGCCTGGGGGCCAGGGGTGTGATTTTGTGCTTAAGGAAACCAGTTTATCACTTATAAAATTAATCCTTTATACAGAAATATAACAGAAATAATACCAAAACAGTAGAAATCAAGCTAAAAAGATGAGGGTTTAATGCACAAAATTTTCTCACTTAAGGAGGTTTTTAAAATACAGGCAAACTAATCTGGGTCTGCTTATAACTTTTAAGGACTTTCACAATTGCTAAAATGTAGAAGTCATTAGTCACAATACAGTTTACTAAGACATTTCTTCATTTGTACAATTGAATGTGGAAAAATTAACTTCTATGATAAGAATTTTTACTGTGACCAGATGAAAAAGCAAACTATAAAAATGGTGGAAAAGAAAACACTGAAAATTATTTGTTTTCTTTTATCTGTTTGTTTTCTAAGTTATTGGAAAAATATTAAAAAAAAAGAAAAAGAAATCCTTCAAGCCTTACTAAACCCTTAAAGAATCAAGGATTTGAACTCCTCGCAAACTTCCATGTTTTACTCTTACTCAAAATGGCATTTGAGTTTTGGTTTTAACACAGCTTATTCATAATGATGGAAGATTTTTTGTTTTTTTCCTGCAGTATTCTGTTCCTCTTTACTGCATTTTTTCTTCCTTCACTTTCTTGTCTTCGACTACACTTCTCTGGTATTAGGGCCATTCACACAACCCTGGGTGGGCACAGCCTGTGCAGGGGAGAGATTTGTCAGCAGGGTTGAGGAGGGGTTATTGTTAATGCAGGACAGTGCATGTGTGTGCGTCTCTATGTGTGGACAGGCTTCAGGCTACAGCTTCAAGAAGGACCAGACACTTTGAAGTGTTCATGTGTCTGCAGAGAATTTGGTCCAGTGCATGTGATACTTCAGGCAGACAATCTAAAATATTTCTTTTACGTTGATAAGTGAAACCTGACATCTCAAAGTCAAGAATTCTTCTCAGTTTAATCTTCACACACTGGAAATGCTTGTCTCTGTAAATCCTAGAATGATTAATTTCTAAATTAAGTTGTCAAGGACTGGGTTCATATTCCACTTGGTTGTAATTTAATTTCATTCTTTACCTGTAGCACAAAGTAATAGTTTTTGTAGTGGATTTAAAGAATTCCTTTCCCTTATATTTTTCTATGATATTATTTCCAAGGTATAAAAATATTTACTAGTTTTAAGTAAGAGTTATAATCTTTTATTTTAGAAAAGAATGGCATCCTATAGCATGTATTGTTCTCTGTTTTAACAAATGTGTATATAAATACCTGTTAAAAAAACCCACTAATCCCTATGTTAAATAACTGAAAAGGCCTTGTTTTCTGGAATAATTCTAGACCTCATCTTATGATGAACCTTAAGATATCCTGTTCTCCATCTTTCAGGAGAGCTTTGATCTCATTGTAGGGAGTTTCATTGTGCTTACAGGTTTATCCTTCAGGTCATGATTTTCAACCTAGATCTTTTGGAAAGTTTTCACATGTTGCCAAACAGCCCAAAGACAAACGCCTTGGACCAAAATCTCTCTAAGTTGTATAATCAAAAAGAGATACAGATAAGTATTTGGAAAATATTGTAGGGCAGTGTTCAGATTATTTCTGTAACTCATTGAAATTGTGAAATAAACCTTGAATCAACTCTGGGTCTGCTGAGAAAAGGCTGCTATGAACATCTGCTTGCTGTTCAATGACCAAATGAATTTGAAAATCTGTCCTTTAAGCCTGGAGATCAACTCAAATATCTTGGAAAAACAGCATAAAGAGTGCAGGCCTGGCATCCTTGTCGCTGAAGAAAGGGTAATTAGTACTCTAGCTATTAGTGCTTTTAATATGGACAAAACATTTTAGTGTTTTGACTAACAATGGCAGAAAAGCTGAGGTAAAATGCCATTATGCTACTCTCCTCCAGACATGTTTGCCTTACTCTTATTAATGACTTCCTCAACATTGAACCATTTTGTGAAGAACTTGAGAGCATAACATTTACCTAAAAATTTTTGCAGTCATCTAAAAGCCCAGAGATTTTATCTATAAATTTGAGAAATACAAGAAAAAGAGTGGAGGGACAATACTTTCGAGAAATTTAATGGTCCAGGGACATAAAAGGAAGATGGGATGCTGGAAAAGTCAATTGACATGACAAAACAAATACTCTGCTTTTTTTATTTACAGATCACCTGGCTTTTTGAATATCAGCCTTTTCATTACCCAACAACAGTTGAGTACTGTTACTCAATCTCCCCACAAGACTGTTACTTCCAGCCTTGTGGGGAGATTTTCAACTAGAAACAGGGGAGTGGGAATCAGAAAGTATATATCATCAAGGTGTGACTTGTTTTTAAATAACCTCACTTATTGCTACTCAGAGGTGAATATTGTCTCAGCATTTTAAGATATTTCCTACTTGTCTCAACAAACTCAGTATCTTTAGTAACATGAGGCCCTATTAACTAAGGCAAAGTAGTAAAAAATATTTTTTTATTTCAAGTAGCATTGAATTTACGTGGAATATTTCAAAATATTTTTGTCAGTAAGTAACTGGTATTAAAATCAGTTCATTATACCAGTGCTATCAACCAAATCAAATATTGCCCTTAGGTCACAGAGCCAAGCACTTTTAGCAATGTAGCTTTACTGAATTTAGCCACAATATCTGTCTTAGAAAAGCTAATTTTCACAAGCAGTGTCTGTGCCCTGATCAAGACTGTATAAGAAACTGTCTGGCATGAGAAAAGGGAGAGATCTTTACCCCAGAATGTCTAATGTTGCCTCTCTGTGCTGTGTCCACAGACATTGGGGCTGCCAAGCTGTGAATCTGGAGTAGCATCCTTAAGTCAATGGAATTACTCTGGATTTTCTCCAGCTCCAGGGCATGCAGCTTTTGGCAGTGAGTACTCAACAGCTCATAGAAACCTGACCCTCACTTTATGTATTGGCACAGATCTCTTAGCTCATTTCTGACAGTTTTATTAAGTAAAATCAGCTTAAATGAACTGGTGCATGATTTAACTTCAGTTACTTCAGAAAACTCCATTGCTGGAGTTACTGTTTAGAAGGCTCACAAAAATTTAAAACCTTACACACAATAATACAAATATCTATAGACTATATGTCTCCCTATATATAAACACCTTTATATTTATATATAAATGTTTTATATATAAAAATATTAACCATTTATATATAAAAATAGTTAATTAAGGCTTGAAAATACTCAAATGTACAGGTGTAAACAATGTTTTAAATTGAGACAACATCAAAACCAAGAATCAATGAAGAGGAGAATTAAGTGCTTGAAATGAACCCAGTTGCATGTCAGGAATGCACACCATGTCTACAGGACTAAAAATCTTTTTTTTTTGAAAACACTGATACGTTTTTCTACCTGTCTACTCGTGCACGTTGTCTGAGCACTTTCCAAGTGGGCTTCAAATTGTTAGCTGCGAACAGACCTGAACAGTATAATTTGCTACATATGCACTACTCAGTAAAGAGATGACAATGACTGATATGCTTAATGACAACAATTTGTCCTGAAGTTTGCTCTCAGTTTCTTCTTCTGTCTTGTTTCTCTTAATATTTGTTTAAATTATCTTAGGGGATCTTTATTTTCTAACAAGAGGTAAGACATTTAGTCTAAAATTCCTCAGCACCTATGGATGTAGAGAAACTGGAAATAAGGGCTTGGGGCCAATTAGTCTTTTGGCCATGAAACAGGTAAAATTTAAATGCATATCTGTGTTTCCTCTAGATTAAGTCCTCAGAAAACAGTGAAAGATACTGATGATCAAATCTGCCTATTGATCAGTGCAAAAGAGGAGATCACAACCTTGCACATACAGAATTACAGGAATCCCTTAAGCAGTTAACACTTGATGGATAATTTCTGCAGTAGCATCCTTTCCTCTGCCTTGGGAAACTTGCAGAAATTCTCAGCTTAGAATGAAAGGGACTCAACAAATCCCTGTCCAGTGAACAAGCTTGTCCCTCTCTACATGGAACAGACTGGCCTGCAGGTAAGGATGTGCAGGGAATTCTCTGCTGACTGAGGTATGGTGCTGATGGCTGCAAAGCAGTTAGACACAAGGTGGAGCAAAGAGGATTAGACAGACAGAGCAACACCTTGAAAAATTATTCTTTGTGTTTATCAGGAGTAAATGCACTCAGCCAGAAATGGACAGCAAGGGCAGCAGGAGTCAAATTTGATGGAAAAATTAGTAGAAAGGGTACCTGCTATAAAAGAAACTGATCAAATTTTGTTCAAAAGTCAGACTGAAACTTACTTACCTCATCAACCTGAGCATTTTATAATATGAGGTATAACTGTGGTGTCTGACCAAGCCAGGCTAAGATGTACAGATTAGTAGCTATGCGACATTTTCCCTCACATGTGCAGAAAAGGTCCTGTAACTCCCAACAATGAAGTAAAAATTAAATGAAAATAGAAATTAGTAAGAATCAACGAAGTGTGTTAATAAATGGGTTTTATTTTATTGAAACCTCTCAGGGAAGACAATTTATAGAAGGGAGAGAGAGTGCCTTTGATTTTCTATCATTGCTTTATTATGTCCTTTCTGGCTGAAAGAAATTCAGGTTTGTTAATCTATTTAAAAGAATAACATCTTTTTAATAGAGAACCATGTATTGACAATATAATGCATAGTAGAAGTTGTCTGGAATTATCAACAGTAGGTCAGCACAGATGTAACTTTTTTTCTTTAAGAAAGATCAGAAAAGGTCTGAAAAAAGATATGAGCCTTTCCTTGTACTGTTCTCAAATATCTAGCCAAATAAGTAGTGGTGTAGGTAGAAATTAGCTGGTTTAAAGGTATTTATAAGGGGGGAAAGACCATTCACTCAATTACTACCTAGCCAGAATTTGACCTTTAAAATCAGCTGTAAAACTCACATCAGCTTTAAAGGAAGTGGAATATCAGCCTTACCATTAGTTTCAGTAGAGGATCAGTTCTGAAGAATAAAAAGTCTTTGATGTTCCTCCATGGCAAAAGGCTGTTGGGACTCTAAACCTTTAGAAAATGGTAAAAATTCCTTTATACGGAAATGGTTATGACTTTTTTGTGTATTTTGCTTGATGAATATTTGCAGCAAGGGCTAGAGTAGCTCATTAAAGATGGTGTACAAGGCCTCATTCAAGAAATTGTCATCTCTAGGGGAATTTTTTGTTTGACAGCATTTATTAGATGCTTATTTTTTATAAAATCTCTGTCAGTATCATTCTATTTATGTCTTTTCACAAGCCCATTATTTTAAACCTTAGGAACTGCACATTGATTTATATTACCTGGAATTGATATTCTACTTGATTGACTTTGATTTTACCTTTTAATGACTGATTCTACACTGTTGTAAACATTATAACTGTAGAATGATAGAATATCCTGAGTTGGAAGGGACCCACAAGGGTTATCAAGTCCAAGTCCTGACACTGCCCGGAACAACCCCCAGAATCACACAACGTTTTTTCCATAGTGGTAGTGATACTAATACATACTATGTTCTGCCTAAAGTGGTGAGAATTCTGCAGTAGAGGCAGTCCAGAATCTTTAATGGTCTTCCTCGGCTGGGAGCATCTCTTTGATTAATATTGTTCCAGTTTATATTCTGGAGTAATATGTGCTCCTCTCCACAATGAATTTATCTCATCAGAGCCTGACAGTCATTTTGATTCAGTGTCATTCTTACTCTTCAGTTTAGTTTATACACCTTATGAAATTTTTTAAGAGATGCATCAATGTTCAGTACCCTCTTGCTAGGAAAAGCTTCCACATTGCCTGAGAATCTATTTTTACCTGATACTTTAGCTTAAATGGTGGCCTTTTAAAATTTGCTTTTCCAAAGGATGCATTTATATATGAGATTTTTTGTTTTTCTTCAAGGTAACCTTTTCTTTCTAACACCTGATGACTTGCTGATACATGAATGTGCAAGAGATATCTTTCACAACTTTTCTCACCAATCTCAGAAAAAAGAAAAAAAAAGTACCCTAAAGCAGCCATTTTCTATGATATTCCCAATTCTCTAATCATATGTCAGTCGTATTTGTGTTAAATATTTCACAAGACTTCTTCTAGTTATGTGTGTGGATTATGCAGACTCAGTGCTTTCAACTTCAGAAATGTTTCTCTGTAAAAAAAAAAAAAGAGATAAAGGATAAAATAAAAGAAAAAAGCCCCAGCTATAATATTTCAAGCTCAGAGCTGTGTATATCTCTTCCTTACTGACTTCCCTTTCTACCTTAGCTCTCTTCAGCTGGCCTTGAGGAATACAAACAATCAACATATTAATAAATAGCCTCTGATTTCTTAAGTTAAAAACCGTCAAATCCAGGTGACTTTCAAATGAAGCCAGAGTAGTTTGAAGAAGATTACATTAAGGCCTTAGAGGTGCATAACCAATGTTGCACAATTTGCTTGTCACATTAATTGGCATGTCCTGCTATGTCGTGATTTCCTTTAAGGTACTCTACATGTCATTTCTTCACTTTTGCTTTTAAGAAAGTAAAACCTTGCATTCAGTTTTGATGAAGTTCTTCATCTTTATCAGAGGGTGCTTTTCAATGCCATTTCACCAGTATTTAAGCTTTTTCCCATGTTACTCAATCTCTCTCAGTTTCTCTGCTACTAGTCTCTATTCCTCTACCTGCAATCCTATAGGCTCTGCATGTGTGAAAATCTGGAACAAGTCAAGTCAACAAAACTTGATTGATTAAGCACAGCTGTTAGCTAAGAACAGTTGGGGAAGAAAAAAGGAAATGGCTAGATCTATGGAAGATATATCTTCCTGTCTGAATCGGATGAATATGTTCAGTGCAGAGACCACCTCTTGCTTGTTTTTCAAGAACTGAAAAATGTAATCTATATTCAGAATCTCAGCACTGACTGCTGTTAACAATTTGTTCTTAATAGAAGCAATAATTGAACACCACTTCTTATAAATGAAATCATAATTACATTCTCATTATTACACTGGCATCATTTTCTTGGCTAAAAAGTTTCCTGAAGGTGCAATTTTAACTTCTAATTTTAATTTTAATAAAATACTTAATGCATTGAGACCAGCTGTTGTTTTGAAGGAATAAAATAACAAGAAACATGCAGAATTCACATATTTTTGTCCTTTTTTGGAAACGATAATTGAAATTGTAAGACTGCATAAAAATATTTTAGTGTAAGGTACACTAATAGTGTCACTAATAGTGACAGTCTTAACACCTAATGTGTTTATAGTCCCTCTCAGGAGAATGTGTGTTAGGCTTCATGTTGACTCTGGAGTTTCCAGTAACTGGGATTTTTGCAGATATTAATTTATGGGTGAGACCTGATTTTCAAAAATTCCCTAAGGCTGTGTCAGGTAACTGGGGTCAAAGGAGCATCCAGTGAGGTGGTGTCCAGGGAGGTTAACTGGCTGGACAGATGAGCGGAGGGCAGTGGATGCTGTCTACCTGGACTTCAGCAAAGCTTCTGACACTGTCTCCTGTGATGTTCTCCAACAGGCAAGTTCAGAAACTACAGACTGGATGAGTGAACAGTGAGGTGGATTGAGAACTGCGTAAATGACAAATCCCAGAGGATCATACTCAATGGCACAGGGTCTAGTTGGAGGCCTGGCACTGGTAGTACCTGCTAAGGTTCAATACTGGGCTCTGTATTGTTTAACTTACCCATTAATGACTTGGAGGAAGGGGCAGAGGCCTCCTCAGGGAGTTCACTGATTGCACAGAGCTGGCAGGAGTGGCTGATACCCCCAGAGCTGTGCAGCCCTTCAGAAGGGCCTTGCCAGGCTGGAGAGAAGGGCACAGGAATGGTCTGAAATTCAGCAAAGGCAAATGCAGGGTCCTGCACTGGGAGGGACAACCCCAGGCACCAGCACAGGCTGGGGGCCGACCTGCTGGAGCAGCTCTGCAGAGAAGGGCCTGGGGCTGCTGGTGGACAATGAGCTGTCCCTGAGCCAGCAGTGCCCTGGGGCCAAGAGGGCAATGGGGTCCTGGGGTGCACTAGGGAGAGCATCGCCAGCAGGTCAGGGAGGTGATCCTGCCCCTCCACTCAGCCCCAGGGAGGCAGGTCTGGAGTGCTGTGTCCAGTTCTGGGCTCCCCAGGACAAGACAGAGAATTCTCAGAGCAGATCCAGTGGAGGACAACAGGAATGATGAAGGGACTGGAGCACCTGTCTTACAAGGAAAGGCTGAGGGAGCTGTGCCTGTTCAGTCTGAAGAAGAGAACACTGAGGGGGGACCTCATCAATATCTGTCAATATCTGAAGGGAGAGTGCCAAGAGGATGGAGCCAGGCTGTTCTGGGTGGTGCTGAGTAATAGGACAAGAGACAGAAACTGAAAAAGAGGAAGTTCTGCCTGAACATGAGGAGGAATTTCTTTGCTGTGCAGGTGATGCTCTCCTGTTGTAATTCATTTGAGGAATGGGTTTTCCCTCCCCCCAAGACCCCTAATGCCTGAGACCATATGGAATTCTATACCTTCTCTAACCTAATTGGCTAAATGCCAGGACCTCCCAAAATAGGAGGCATGAAATATACCACACATCCCTTTGTTGTCTCTCTTTCCGCCCTGGTCAACAAGAATAAACAGCTTGGACCATCACACTGGAGGTAAGAGCCTCTTTTGAATATCTTTACCTATCCTCTGAAATATAACCCCCCAAAGTCCTCTAGAGCTAGCCCAGGAATCAGCCCAGGGGACGGGCAGGGGGCAGGATATTTCACTCTCCAACTGGCACAGGTTGCCCAGAGAGGTTGCAGATTCTCCCTCACTGGAGATATTCAAGACACTTGTGGACACAATCCTGTGCCATGTGCTCTGGGATAGTCCTTCTTGAGCAGGGAGGTTGGGCCAGTTGACCTTGCTAGCAGTCCCTTCCTACTTTAATCATTCTGTGATTCTCTGAATGTATGAATATAAACTGGATTTCTGGGGCCAGATTTTGCTCTCAATTATGACATATCACTAACTATAGCTTTGATAAAATCAGCCTCGTTATCCCTCACTTTAAAGCATAAGTTTGACAAGCACAGTTGATATAGGAAGACCATAACTGGGCAGCATTCCCTTTGATATCTCTGGTACAAGTACAAGCACTGGAATATATCTGTGTCTGCAGGAAAACAGGAGATCCTTACATGAATGGGAAATACACGAACTCATATGTCTCACTTCCGGAGAGACAAAGCACCCAAAACCCCACATAATACTAACAAGTATAATAATTTCCGATGCCACCAAAGCAGGATTTTCTTGTCAGGCAGAAAGCTAATGCAGAAATAGACTGGGAAGCTTTCAGATCTCGAGCACTCACATATGGAGCTATACAATACACAGGACAGCATCCAGCATCCACAGCCATGTTCACAGTCTGTCAGTGTGTGGCTCCATCCTAGCAAACATCTCACAAAGGCTGTCAGTGTGTGACACACCAGAATGAGGTCTCTGGCTCTCACTGGAAGCATTTTTCTGGCTTCTGTAACTCAGCTCCTCTCAGCCAGTTTTTTCTCATAAAAAAGATCCTCTTTTCTCTGTTCCCCAGCCATGTTCAGGCTAGCACTTGTTATTTTTTCCAGTTTGTCCTGGTACTGTCCCAGAGAGACTATTTGTTTTTTCAAGTGGAGATGAAGGAATCTTTCTTTCATTTCCAAATCCTATGATCTTTGCTACAACTCCAGGAAAGCTGCACTTGACAAATTCACAGGTTTCTGAGGGGGAAAAGAAAGAATTCAATCTAAGTAGAGAAATACAGAGGCACAAAATATATTTTACACTCTAAAAGACACATTAGAGTGACTAATTAAAAGAAATGTTTTCTTTACCTTCTTTAATGCAAGACCATAAAGAATATTTCAATTTCTTTAAATCTAAATATTCTCCAAACTTTCTTTTATATAATATCCTCCAAGTATAATGGTAATATTCTCCAAATATAACATTTCTATAATATTCTTTTTCAAATCATACACACAACAAAATCCTCCCCACTACTTTTAAGGGGAAAAAAGGAAGTATAAGAAAATAAATCAAATGTGTACAGGGCTATGTATATGAATTTTTCAACATTTTCCAGACTCTCATATTGAACATATTTAATTTGGAAAATACTGACAGAAATAAATTATATGAAGGTTTGCTATGAGAAAACAGATTATTTCCTGTAAGGTTGATTGCCCACATGAGAAGGAAGACTCCTCTCTCACTGTGGACGTGGAAAATGTACTGTCTGAGATTTGAATTGTGACAAAATAAAATAAAAAATGAGCATAAGTGTCCAGAAAATTTTTAGTTACCCATATGTTTGTTCTTGAGACTTCATTTCTGAAACCTCATAAGATTTCTTATATCTGTAATAGATCCAACCTGAATTTTCTAAGTGTCAACTCATTTTTTTCAGTTGGAAAGCCAACCTTTCCTTCAAATTCTGAATTAGCCTTCATTTTATTAAATATGTGTGGAAGAAATCAAATGAAGGAAAGAAAGGAAGAGTGTAGACAAACACTCAGAAGTATTTCATAAAATAATGATTTGATCCTCTAAGAAAGCAAATCTTAAGGTACTGAGTTGTACTTTTAGGTCTGGAATATGAAACTGTGAAATAACTAAGGGATTTTTGCTATGTATTTTGTTTGTATCAAGTTGCTTTATGGTTCAAGAAATAAGAACCTTATGTTGAATTTTACTAGAATGCCATTAGGTTTATGACCTGCAGATATTTATCCATCTGTTGGGTAAATTAACTTTCAGTGAATGAAATGAGCAGTGCAGGCATAAATTAATGCATTTTAATTAACCTACTTTTTGTACCCTGAACTTATCTTACTTTTGTTGCAGTTGTGTAAGGTTATGCTTTTATATATGCTAGTGAAAAAACTAAACTTCTCTAAACT
This sequence comes from Sinosuthora webbiana, assembly GCA_013397395.1. Taxonomy (NCBI): domain Eukaryota; kingdom Metazoa; phylum Chordata; class Aves; order Passeriformes; family Sylviidae; genus Sinosuthora; species Sinosuthora webbiana. The sequence goes on along the minus strand of VXBN01014816.1, from coordinate 3,072 downwards.
AAAAGTCTCTTGAGGAAAGAGGTGATTTTAAAAAAATATTATTACTATTATTATTAATATTAATATTGTTGTTGTTGTTGTAACAGCTGAAGAGTTAATAGGTGCCACGGAATGTGAATTTCAATACAAGTTTACCTACGAAGTGCTGGACATACAGGAATTAAAGAGGATCATGGTCAGCAATAGAAAGGTGTTAATTTACCATCTTTGCCTTAAAGCAGATGACGCTGAGCAGTCACAGATTAAGAGCCAGAGACTGATACCTAAATCATAGTGAATATACTTTGCTTGTATGAATATGGGTCTCTACTGAAGTAGAGCTGGAGCTTTCTCAATTTCCTTATCTTCCTCAGAGTTGCAAAACTCAGTCTCTGGGGTTACTGCAATTTTCCATTCTGTTGCCAGAGACTTTCAATTCTAAATGCTTTTAAGGTGAGTGGGTGATAAGCTGAATGTGAATTAACTGAAATCATGAGCAAACTGCCCATTTCTTTATCCAGTGTGAACGCTGGTATACCCAAGGTGTATGAGATTCTTCTTTCACTGTTACCGTAAAGTTTTCTCATTTTCCTCATTCATAATAGAGGTTATTCTTAATTCTACATCGATCCCAGAATGGCTCTTCAACAATTCACACAGAAGACAGGGTAGTTAATTTCAAATAACCAGGAGTTACTCTTATGACCCAAATAAAAAAACCAAAAAACAACACCTCCCTTCCTCCCATATAATTTTATAGAATACTGACTGTCACCCAATAACTTGTGCCTTGAGTTTCAAGCATGCCTCCTTCATATGGATTCTAACCAGGAGTTAATGTCTGTATTGGCACAAACAAGGTGAAGCTCCCAGACAAGCCCCGCTGAAAACAGCATCTTCTGTATACTTGTGCCTCTTTTCTTGTTGAAAGGGTTTGAAAGTGACTTAGGAAGATTCAGCTTTTGTCAGATTGAGACACAGTGCAGATGATTCTACACGGACTGTCTTAAAACAATGAATTTTCATGTACTGGAGTAAAGAAAAATCTTGGACTTGACATCAAAATAACCACACTTAAAAATCCTTGAGCTGGCCAGTGAGCATCCATTTTGTAGTTTTCTTAGAGCACCAACCACCCACCATCCAACCAGTCTCTGAGGCTGCCACATAGTTTCTTTGAACTTCTGTGTTTGTTTCCTATGTTAGCCTACTATTTGTCAGAGTGCTAAAGGTTGAGATTGATATTTTAAATTTGATTTTTAAAACCAAATATTTTGATAATGTCTGATTCAAAATTTCACATTTGGAAGAACAAAGATAATCTCATTTTAAAAGAAAAATTCTTGCAGAGCCAAGTTTCATTGTCACAAATTACAATTAATTAAGGTTTAGCCTCAGTAGGTATCTCAGCCTCACACAGCCCCTTGCTCACTTTGCCCTGGTGGGATGGGGGGCTGACAATGTAAAAATGAAAAAGATAATACTGGAACTATTACTGTGCATTGTCAAAAGTATCATCAGTTTGGTACAGATATGGCTATTTTTCAACTCCTCCTCCTTTTTTACTCTAAGCTCACTTCTTTTGAACATTACTTACTTTCAAATGCTGTAAAGTGTCATTCAGTAGTTACACCATTGTCATTTGGGTGGAGACAAAGAAAGAAATTTTTTTGCTGCAGAACTGGTAGGGAATTAGAAACTCGCTGCCTCCAAATACTAAGAAGAAATGTTACAGTGTCTTTCACTTATAATACACAATTAGAACTGAGATAAATTCCTTAGCAGCTGAAAAAAAAAATCATTTGTCATTTGGAATGATCTTTATTTGCTTTCATTCACAGTGTTTGAAACATCACTCAAGACTTTTTCTATTTTCACTTTCTCTCTTCAAAGACATTTCATAATGCTCCAGTTTTACTTTTATAATGGACCTCTCTATCCCTAACACACCCCAAAATGTGCCCTTTTCTCCTCTTCTACTTATTTTACCACTATAGTTAGTGGCTGGTGCAATTAGGATTAATGATCAAATTTAAAGGTATCCCAGTGGGTGACTTAATTTAAATATTCGTACTACACCAGTAATGTCTTTATATCTGTTATATCTAGTAGATCTAGAAAGCTCAATTAAATCTTTACTTGAAGAAGGCTACTGAAGTTTTCCCCAGATTCTTTATAAGACTGACTTAAACCAGAGGAACTCTATTTTAAGTGAACACTTTTTCTCACATAATTCCCATGAATGGAATTGAACTGCCCTGATGAATACTATTAGGTGTTTGGACACTTAATTTTTCTTAAATTAATATTCCACTAACATTAATTAAAATTTTAATATTACAAAATTTGGGAACAGAAAGGTATTTAAAATATTGATGAAAACCCACTTGTTTATTACTCATAAACACTTCAAAAATGGGGATATTAGGTAAATATTTACAGATTTCTTTTAGTTTGAATGGAAATCAACACCCTGAGATCTGAACTAAGACCTTGGGAAAACTTTTGGTATTACCACATAGCATGATGCTTGCAGAAGGCTAAAGAAATCTAGCAAGTATCACCTATTCAATTAGTTTGGTGAATTTAAAGCTTTTTTTTTGTCTCTAAAAGTAAATTGCTGGGGATAATTAGATTTGTTAGATTAGTTAATTTTTATAAATATGAGTGGGTACAATTTTCAGCTCTCTTAAAGGATTGTGTATAAAAGTAAATTTAAATGTATCCGGTTTTAAATGTTGCAGGGAATATGAGGGACTCCATATACAAGGTCCCTTAGGCTTATAAGTAGGATTGATTTTTTTTTTTTAGATATGGTTTTACTCTAATGACCAAGATTTATTGAAACAAGATTTTGTGATTTATCCTATTTAAGATCACATCAGCCACAGATACTTTCCCACAGAAACACAGAATCACAGAAACACTGGGTTGGAAGAGGCCTTCAAGATCATCAAGTCCAACCCAGCCCTAACACCTCAAATAAACCATGGCACTGAGTGCCACATCCAGTCTTTTTTTAAACACATCCAGGGATGGTGACACCACCATCTCCCTGGGCATAACATTTTGTAAAAACCTTTTTCCTAATAT